>JAHIAM010005696.1:0-28626 GCA_021605205.1 Aegilops longissima | reverse complement strand
TTTGGGGAAATATGCCCTAGAGGCAATGATAAATTAGTTATTATTATATTTCCTTGTTCATGATAATCGCTTATTATCCATGCTATAATTGTATTGATAGGAAACTCAGATACATGTGTGGATTAATAGACAACACCATGTCCCTAGTAAGCCTCTAGTTGACTAGCTCGTTGATCAATAGATGGTTACGGTTTCCTAACCATGGACATTGGATGTCATTGATAACGGGATCACATCATTAGAGAATGATGTGATGGACAAGACCCAATCCTAAGCCTAGCACAAAGATCGTAGTTCGATGCTAAAGCTTTTCAAATGTCAAGCATCTTCTCCTTAGACCATGAGATTGTGCAACCTTTGACATCAGAGAATGCTTTGGTGTACCAAACGCCACAACGTAATCGGGTGGCTATAAAGGTGCACTATGTATCTCCCAAAGTGTCTGCTGGGTTGGTAATGAATCGAGACTCGGATTTGTCATTCTGCGTGACGGAGAGGTATCTCCGGGCCCACTTTCTAGGACATCATCATATCAGTACAATGTGATCAAGGAGTTGATCACGGATGATGTGTTACGGAACGAGTAAAGAGACTTGCCAGTAACGAGATTGAACAAGGTATCGGATACCGACGATCGAATCTCGGGCAAGTACAATTGCGCTAGACAAAGGGAATTGAATACGGATTGATTGAGTCCTTGACATCGTGGTTCATCCGATGAGATCATCGTGGAATATGTGGGAGCCAACATGGGTATCCAGATCTCGCTGTTGGTTATTGACCAAGAACGCCCCGGTCATGTCTACATGTCTCCCGAACCCGAGAGGGTCTATACACTTAAGGTTCTGGCGACGTTAGGGTTATAAAGGAAGTTTGTATGTGGTTACCGAATGTTGTTCGAGTCCTGATGAGATCCCTGGACGTCACGAGGAGTTCCGAAATGGTCCGGAGGTAAAGATTTATATATGGAAAGTTGTTGTTCGGGTTCCGAAAAAGTTCGGCTTTTCTGGATTGGACCGGAAGCTTCTGTAAGGTTCCGGAGGATTCCGGAGGGGTCCGGAGGTCCGGAAATTGTTCCACCACGTCCAATACAGTAGCATGGGCTGTAGGGGGCGCCTTAGCCTTAATGGGCCAGCACCACCAGCCCCCAAGGCCCATGCGCATGGGGAGGGGGAACCCCAAGGGAGGGCCTCCACTTGACTTGGGAGGCACTCCTCCCTCTGCCGCCTCCCCCCAAGTCCCATCTAGGGCTCACGACACCCTTGGGGTGAAAACCCTAAAGGGGCGCAGCCCCTTTCTCCCTATATATACTTGAGGTTTTGGGCTGCCCAACAGAGATGAGAACTTCTCTCTGGTGCAGCCCCGCCTCCTCCTCCTCCTCTCCCTGGTGTTGGCGGTTCCTCGGATTGCCACGCCTCCACCACCACCACGCCAAGGAAGCTGCTGCTGGACGGAGTCTTCTCAACCTCTCCTCTCTCCTTGCTGGATCAAGGCA
The DNA here is from genome assembly GCA_021605205.1 of Aegilops longissima. Classification (NCBI taxonomy): domain Eukaryota; kingdom Viridiplantae; phylum Streptophyta; class Magnoliopsida; order Poales; family Poaceae; genus Aegilops; species Aegilops longissima. The sequence goes on along the minus strand of JAHIAM010005696.1, from coordinate 27,131 downwards.
TGGGAGACGCCACCGGCTGCACGGTGTTGAACGCGAGGTGTCATGTTTCAACCGCACTCAGGATCTCCGGTGATTTGGATCACGCATTTGTGCACGACTCCTTCAACCCCTGCTCATGAACGCTCCGCTTAGCTGATCTACAAGGGTATGTAGATGCACTCTCCTTCCCTCGCTGCTGGTTTCTCCATAGATAGATCTTGGTGACACGAGGAAAATTTTTTGAATTTCTGCTACGCTCCCCAACAAAGGGCATCATGAGCTAGGTTTATTATGAGATTCTTTGCACGTAGTAGAACACAAAGTAGTTGTGGGCGCTGATGTTGTTCAATATGCTTACCGTTACTAGTCCAATCTTGTTTCGACGGTATTGTGGGATGAAGGGGCCCGGACAGACCTTTACACGCATTTCACGTGAGACAGGTTCACTGATCGACATGCACTGGTGCATAAGGTGGCTAGCGGTGCCGCCTCCCACTTTAGTCGAACGGATTCGGCGAAAAGGGTCCTTATGAAGGTAAATAGCAATTGACATATCACGCTGTGGTTTTATGAGGTAAGAAACGCTCTTGCTAGAAAACCCATAGCAGCCACGTGAAACATGCAAACAACAATTAGAGGACGCCTAACTTGTTTTTGCAGGGTATAGTATTGTAACATCCCAAATTTTGGAATGTTAATATAATTAATTGAATTGTTTGTTTGTTTGTTTATGTGAATTAAACTTGAGTGAAATTGAACCTTTCAAAACTTTTGAAAGAGAGGACTAAAATGACTTTCCCTTTCTCCGTAAATTCAAATTCATCCTATTAAAATCAATGAGAGAAGATGACATGACTTCTTCAACTATAAAGAATTTGAACGGAGTTTTGCAATTTAATTCTTTCAAATATTTGCACTTGCTTTCTATTTTTCTTCCCCGAGAAATACCCCCGAAAATAAATTCTTGCAAGCAAGAAGAGCGGAGGAAAATGACCTCCAAAATCAGGGGCATTTTGAAAATATTTGAGCCAAGAAAACCAAAGTTTTTATTTAAAATTATTTGCAAAAAGAAATAAAGCCTTTAGGATTTTTGAAAACATTTTTTTAGTTTTATTTTGGCCGTGGAATAATGCTCATCATCTACATTTTATTTTTCTGATAATTTTAGTATATAAAAACTCTTATTCAATTGATTTGATTTCCCTTTTATTGTTTTAGTTTCCTAATTTAAAAATAGGAATGGAATCGCTTTTATTAGGAAAACCTGCTGGCCCATTACACTTTCCTATTCTAGCCCAACAAGAGATCATCTCTTCCTCTGTTTCCTCTCACGTTACAGAAGCTTTCCATATCCATGGAGACAGAAACCCACCTTCCCGATCTCCCTCGCTTTTTCCATCCCAGCCCCGAGACCGCCTATAAAACCCCCTCTCTCCTCGCTCCATTTTTCCCATCACCACGCCTCCCTGCCCGAACCTTCTCGCCACCGCCTCCTTTTTCCTGCCTAGAACGCCACCAGAGCTCTCCTCGAACCTCCCATCGCCCAGCGCCACCTCCTCAAGCGCCGCACTCCTCCGCCACCCCCACCTCGCCAGCACTCGCCTCGCCGAGCAGCCTCCACATCGCTGCCTCCTTCCTGCCATCTCTGCCTCACGTACAGGTAACTCCGCTGTTTTCAGATTTATTTCCGTAACAGATTTAGTTCCGCTCTTGTTTAGCTTATAACTTTTGATCTAGAAGTCCAATGACGCTGATTCTTTTTATGTTAGATCACAATTTTCTTGTAGTTTCCAAAAATATATAATTTGTCTATGTTTGGATTTATAAAAATTGAGTTAGATCAGATTTGAATTAAAGCTTGTTTTGCTTATTCCGGGAGTTTAAAATAGATTTTTATTTGATTCTTTTTCTACTGATCACTAGTGATCATATTTACCAGTGGTAAAAACTTCAAAATTGTTTGAGTATTTTAGCTTATTGTTTCATGTAAACAAATTCTGTTTTAGTTCTATTCAATTATAGCTACTTTTCTATAGTTGTTTTTAAATTATTTTATTTTATATTTCAGAAAGTTTATGTTTGGTTTCTATTAGTTAAACAGTAGGTGTTCAACAAGTTTTTATATTTATTTTTACTTTGTTATCGTGAAATCAATTCAAGTTCGCTAATAACTTGCAATGGATTTCTACTGTTTTAACTCCCAATTGAAAATACTTGTAATAGCTTTATGAAAAAAATACTTTATTTTTTTCTTTGTCTTAACTAAATTTATATTTTATTCTCTGTTATTTTAGTGTTTTATTTTCCGTTAGACAAAACTATTTTTGTGAATGTTGTAGAAGAAGACTCCCTAGTTTTATTTGAAGTTCCTTCGATCCTTATTCGCCTCTCTTTTTGTTTTGATTGTTAGTGTGAGTGCTATGAATGATATGTTTGTTATATAGATTTCATCAGAGAGTGACGTAGTAGTTCATCAAGTTATTTCTTGAGAACGATAATTTCTTCGTCAACATCACCAGTGTAAGTTCACTTTGACCATGCTTTCACCTATGTTTTATTGCATTTAGTGGCACCTTTGCAACCACCCCTCATGTAACGCCCGGTGGTTATAATGCTACAAGATCGCCCCGGTTCAAGTTAAATAACCTCTCGTTAATTCGGACCCGGCCCTAAACAAAATTTAAAACTAAGACAAACGGCAAAGAGTTCAAAAATAAGTTCTAAATGTTCCGGGTTTTCTAAAATAGATAACCTAATATTGGTGGGTGTACTAAATTTTACAAAAGGTTCTAGCATTTTAAATAAACTAAAACAGAGAAAGAAAATTGAAAACAATAAAAAAGAGAAAACTAATAAAATGGTGAGAGGGGATAACTCCCCCTGCCCACCAAATGCCCTCCCTGGCCCATCCCCTTCCCCCATGGCCGCCCACTGCCCAGCAGCTGGGCCGATAACCCCCCCCACCCCCACGGCTAACCCTAGCCGACCGCAGCCGTGTCCCCCACCCCCAACGCCTCGCGCCCCCGCCTCCTCAAGAGATTGGATCGGGCGGAGGCCCCGACCGAACCTCCCCGCCGCCCCCACTGCCTGGCCCCCTGCCGCACGCCTGAAGGAAATATGCCCTAGAGGCAATAATAAAGTTATTATTTATTTCTTATATCATGATAAATGTTTATTATTCATGCTAGAATTGTATTAACCGAAACATAATACATGTGTGAATATATAGACAAACAAGATGTCACTAGTATGCCTCTATTTGACTAGCTTGTTAATCAAAGATGGTTATGTTTCCTAACCATGAACAAGGAGTTGTTATTTGATTAACAAGGTCACATCATTAGTTGAATGATCTGATTGACATGACCCATTCCGTTAGCTTAACACTTGATCGCTTAGTATGTTAATGCTTTTTCATGACCCATACATGTTCCTATAACTATGAGATTATGCAACTCCTGCTTACCGGAGGAACACTTTGGTACTACCAAACGCCACAACGAATCGGGTGATTATAAAGGAGTACTACAGGTGTCTCCAAAGGTACTTGTTGGGTTGGCGATTTCGAGATTAGGTTTTGTCACTCCGATTGTCGGAGAGGTATTCCAGGCCTTCTCGGTAATGCACATCACTTAAGCTTTGCAAGCATTACAACTAATGAGTTAGTTGTGAGATGATGTATTACGGAACGAGTAAAGAGATTTACCGTAACGAGATTGAACTAGGTATTGATACCGACGATCAATCTCGGTAAGTAACATACCGATGACAAAGGGAACAACGATGTCGTTATGCGGTTTGACCGATAAAGATCTTCAGAGAATATGTAGGAACCAATATGGGCATCCAGGTTCCGCTATTGGTTATTGACCGAGAATGGTTCTAGGTCATGTCTACATAGTTCTCGAACCCGTAGGGTCCGCACGCTTAACGCTTCGATGACAGCTCATAATGAGTTTATAAGTATTGATGCACCAAGGTTGTTCGAGTCCCGGATGTGATCACGGACATGACGAGGAGTCTCAAATGGTCGAGACATAAAGATTGATATATTGAAGCCTATGTTTGACTTCGAAGTGTTCCGGTGAAATCGGATTTTACCGAGTACCGGAGGTTACCGAACCCCCGGAAGTCTATGGGCCTTAATGGGCCATGGGAGAAGAGGAAGGCAGGCCAGTAGGTGCTGCGCGCTCCCCCTCTAGTCCGAATAGGACAAGGAGGGGGGGCGCGCCTTCCCTCTTCCCTCCTCCAATCCTAGTCCAACTAGGAGAGGGGGAGTCCTACTCCTGGGAGTAGGACTCTCCTGGTGCGCCTCCCTAGGGCCGCCACCTCCCCTTGTCTCCTTTATATACGGGGCAGGGGCACCCCAAGACACACAAGTTGATCTACGGATCTTCTCTTAGCCGTGCGGTGCCCTTCCACCATATTCCACTTCGTCATATCGTCATGAGCTTAGGCGAAGCCTCGCGCCGAGAAGTCATATCGTCATGAGCTTAGGCGAAGCCCCGCGCCGGTGGAGCATCAACATCGCCACCACGCCGTCAGGTCGACGGAACTCATCCCCGACACTTTGCTGGATCGAGTCCGGGATCGCCATCGAGCTGAACGGTGCGTAACTCGGAGGTGCCGACGCTCGTGCTTGGATCGGTCGGATCGTGAAGACGCACGACTACATCAACCGCGTTGTTATAACGCTCCGCTTTCGGGTTCACGAGGGTACGTGGACGACACTCTCCCTCGCTGCTATGCCATCACCATGGTCTTGCGTGATCGTAGGAAATTTTTTGAAATTACTACGCTCCCCAACAAAGGCATCCGAGCCTGGTTTTATGCGTTGATGTCATGTGCACGAGTAGAACACAAGTGAGTTGTGGACGATATAAGTCATACTGCCTACCAGCATGTCATACTTTGGTTCAGCGGTATTGTGAGATGAAGCGCCCGACCGACATTACGCCAGACGCTTACGCGAGACTGGTTTCACCGCCCGAGCACTCGTTGCTTAAAGGTGACCGGCGGTGTCTGCTCTCTCACTTTAGTTGAATCGAGTAGGCTACGCCCGTCCTTGAGAAGGTTAAACGGAGTCTATTTGACGAAGTATCGCTGTGGTTTTGATGCGAGGTAAGAACGGTTCTTGCTCAGCCCGTAGCAGCCACGTAAAACTTGCAACAACAAAGTAGAGGACGCCTAACTTGTTTTTGCAGGCATGTTGTGATGTGATATGGTCAAGACGTGATGCTATATTTTATTGTATGAGATGATCATGTTTTGTAACCGAAGTTATCGGCAATCGGCAGGAGCCATATGGTTGTCGCTTATTGTATGAAATGCAACGCTATGTAATTGCTTTACTTTATCACTAAGGAGTAGCGATAGTCGAGAAGCAATAGTTGGCTAGACGACAACGATGCTACGATGGAGATCAAGGTGTCGCTACCGGTGACGATGGTGATCATGACGGTAAGCTTCGCGATGGAGATCACAAGCACAAGATGATGATGACCATATCATATCACTTATATTGATTGCATGTGATGTTTATCCTTTATGCATCTTATCTTGCTTTGATTGACGGTAGCATTATAAGATGATCTCTCACTAAAATTATCAAGAAGTGTTCTCCCGAGTATGCACCGCTACAAAGTTCAGAGTACCCGAGACACCACGTGATGATCGGTGTGATAAGTTCTACGTCCATCTACAACGGTGCAAAACAGTTGCACACGCGAATACTCAAAGTTAAACTTGACGAGCCTAGCATATAACAGATATGGCCTCGAACACGGAGACCGAAAGGTCGAACGTGAATCATATAGTAGATATGATCAACATAGTGATGTTCACCATTGAAACTACTCCATCTCACGGATGATCGGACATGGTTTAGTTGATTTGATCACGTGATCACTTAGATGACTAGAGAGATGTCTGCCTAAGTGGGAGTTTTTAATATGATTAATTGAACTTAAATTTATCATGAACTTAGTACCGATAGTATTTTGCTTGTCTATGTTTAATGTAGATAGATGGCTCGTGCTGTTGTTCCGTTGAATTTTAATGCTCCTTGAGAAAGCAAAGTTGAAAGATGATGGTAGTAATTACACGGATCGGGTCCGAATTTGAGGATTATCCTCATTGCTGCACGTAAAAATTACGCCCCGAAGCACCGCCGGTGACAGCCTGCTCAGCAGATGCCGAGCCGTGGTTATGAACGCCCGCAAAGCAGAGCTGATGACTACTCTATAGTTCAGGTGCCATGCTTTACGGCTTAGAACCGGTCTTCAACGACGCTTTTGAACGCCATGGAGCATATGAGATGTTCCAGAGTTGAAGTTAATATTTCAAGCAAATGCCCGGATTGAGAGATATGAAGTTCCAATAAGTTCTATAGCTGCAAGATGGAGGAGAATAGTTCTGCAAGGAGCACATACTCAAAATGTCCGGGTATAACAATCACTTAATTCAGCTGGGAGTTAATCTTCCGGATGATAGTGTCATTGATGAATTCTCCAATCATCGCCACCAAGCTACAAGAGCTTCGTGATGAACTATAATATGCAAGGGATGACTAAGACAATTCCTGAGCTCTTCGCGATGCTAAAAGCCGCGGAGGTAGAAATCAAGAAAGAGCATCAAGTGTTGATGGTCAACAAGACCACTAGTTTCAAGAAAAAGGGCAAAGGGAAGAAGAAGGGAAACTTCAAAAAGAACAGCAAGAAAGTTGCTGATCAAGAGAAGAAACCCAAGTCTGACCTAAGCCTGAAATCGAGTGTTTTACCGCAAGCAGACCGACATCGAAGCGGAACTGCCCCAAGTATTTGGCGGATAAAAAGGATGGCAAGGTGAACAAAGGTATATGTGATATACATGTTATTGATGTGTACCTTACTAGAGCTCGAGTAGCACTGGTATTTGATACCGGTTCTGCTAATATTTGCAACTCAAACAGGACTACGGAATAGACGAAAGACCGCAAAGGACGAGGTGACGGCGCGCTGGGAAATGGTTCCAAAGTCAATGTGATCGCGGTCGGCACGCTACCTCTACATCTACCTTCGGATTAGTTTTAGACCTAAATAATTGTTATTTGGTGCCAGCGCTGAGCATGAACATTATATCTGGATCTTGTTTAATGCGAGACGGTTATTCATTTAAATCAGAGAATAATGGTTGTTCTATTTATATGAGTAATATCTTTATGGTCATGCACCCTTGAAGAATGGTCTATTCTTGTTGAATCTCGACAGTGATACACATATTCATAATGTTGAAGCCAAAAGATGCAGAGTTGATAATGATAGTGCAACTTATTTGTGGCAATCGCCGCTTAGGTCATATCGTGTAAAACGCATGAAGAAACTCCATACCGATGGGCTTCGAATCACTTGATTATGAATCACTTGGTACTTATGTAACCGCGCCTCATGGGCAAGATGACCAAAACGCCGCTTCTCCGAACTATGGAGCGAGCAACTGATTTGTTGGAAATCATACATACCGATGTTTGTGGTCCAATGAATGTTGAGGCACGCCATGGTATCGTATTTTCTCACCTTCACAGATGATTTGAGCAGATATGGGTATATCTACTTAATGAAACACAAATCTGAAACATTTGAAAAGTTCAAAGAATTTCAGAGTGAAGTGGAAAATCATCGTAACAAGAAAATAAAGTTTCTACGATCTGATCGTGGAGGAGAATATTTGAGTTACGAGTTTGGTTTACATTTGAAACAATGTGAATAGTTTCAAGAACTCACGCCACCCGAACACCACAGAGAAATGGTGTGTCCGAACGTCAGAATCGTGATTTTACTAGATATGGTGCGATCTATGATGTCTATTTCGATTTACCGCTATCGCTTTGGGGTTATGCTTTAGAGACGGCCGATTCACGCTGAATAGGACACCGCAAAACCGCTGAGACGACGCCTTATGAACTGTGGTTTGGCAAGAAACCAAAGTTGTCGCTTAAAGTTTGGGGCTGCGATGCTTATGTAAAGAAACTTCAACCAGATAAGCTCGAACCCAAATCGAAAAATGTGTCTTCATAGGATACCCAAAGGAGACTGTTGGGTACACCTTCTATCACAGATCCAAGGCAAGATTTTCGTTGTTAATTCGGATCCTTTCTAGAGAAGGAGTTTCTCTCAAAGAAGTGAGGGAGGAAAGTAGAACTTGATGAGATAATCAGATTCGCTCCCTTATTGAAAGTAGTTCATCACAAGAAATGGTTCCTGTGACAACTACACCAATTAGTGAGGAAACTAATGATGATGATCATGAAGCTTCAGATCAAGTTGCTATCGAACCTCGAGGTCAACCAGAGTAAAATACGCACTGAGTGGTACGGTAATCTTATTCTCGAAGTCATGTTACTTGACCATGGCGAACCTACAAACTATGAAGAAGCGATGGTGAGCCCAGATTCGCAAAATGGCTGGAAGCCATGAAATCTGAGATGGGATCCATGTATGAGAACAAAGTATGGATTTTGGTTGACTTGTTCGATGATCGGCAAGCCATTGAAAATAAATGGATCTTTAAGAAGAAGACCGACGCCGATGGTAATGTAACTGTTTACAAAGCTCGACTTGTTGCAAAAGGTTTTCGACAAGTTCAAGGAGTTGACTACGATGAGACTTTTCACCAGAAGCGATGCTTAAGTCTGTCCGAATCATGTTAGCAATTGCCGATTTTATGATTATGAAATTTGGCAAATGGATGTAAAACTGCATTCTTGAATGGATTTCTAGAAGAAGAGTTGTATATGATGCAACCAGAAGGTTTTGTCGATCCAAAAGGTGCTAACAAAGTGTGCAAGCTCCAACGATCAATTTATGGTCCGTGCAAGCCTCTCGAGTTGAATAAACGCTTGATAGTGTGATCAAAGATATGGGTTTGTACAGACTTTTGGAGAAGCCTCAGATTTACAAGAAAGTGAGTGGAGCTCAGAGCATTTCTAATATTATATGTGGACGATATATTATTGATTGGAAATGATATAGAATTTCTGGATAGCATAAAAGGATACTTGAATAAAAGTTTTCAATGAAAGACCTCGTGAAGTTGCTTATATATTGGGCATCAAGATCTATAGAGATAGATCAAGACGCTTGATTGACTTTCACAAAGCACATACCTTGATAAAGTTTTGAAAAGTTCAAATGGATCAGCAAAGAAAGGTTTTTACCTGTTATAAGGTGTAAGATTGAGTCGACTCAATGCCCACCACAGCAGAAGATAGAGAGAAATGAAAGATGTTCCTATGCTTCAGCCATAGGCTCTATCATGTATGCAATGCTGTGTACCAGACCGACGATGCTTAGCTGTAAGCTTGGCAGAAGGTACCAAAGTAATCCAGAGTGGATCATCGACAGCGTCAAGAACATCCCGAAATACCGAAAAGGACTAAGGATATGTTTCTCGATATGGAGGTGACAAAGAGCTAGTCGAAATGGTTACGCCGATGTAAGTTTTGACACCGATCCGGACGATTCTAAATCGCAAACCGGATACGTGTTTTTATTAAACGGTGGAGCTGCTCATGGTGCAGTTCTAAACAAAGCGCCGTGGCGGGATCTACATGTGAAGCGGAGTACATAGCTGCTTCGAAGCAGCAAATGAAGGAGTCTGGATGAAAGAGTTCATTTCCGATCTAGGTGTCATACCTAGTGCATCGGGACCGATGAAGATCTTCTCGTGATAATATCGTGCAATTGCCTTGGCAAAGGAATCCAGATTTCACAAGAGGACCAAGCACATCAAGAGACGCCTCAATTCCATTCGGGACCAAGTCCAAGTGGGAGACATAGAGATTTGTAAAATACATACGGATCTGAATGTTGCGCACCGCTGACTAAGCCTCTTCCACGAGCAAAACATGATCAGCACCAAGACTCCATGGGTGTAAGGATCATTACTTTGTAATCTAGATTATTGACTCTAGTGCAAGTGGGAGATCAAGGAAATATGCCCTAGAGGCAATAATAAAGTTATTATTTATTTCTTATATCATGATAAATGTTTATTATTCATGCTAGAATTGTATTAACCGGAAACATAATACATGTGTGAATATATAGACAAACAAGATGTCACTAGTATGCCTCTATTTGACTAGCTTGTTAATCAAAGATGGTTATGTTTCCTAACCATGAACAAGGAGTTGTTATTTGATTAACAAGGTCACATCATTAGTTGAATGATCTGATTGACATGACCCATTCCGTTAGCTTAACACTTGATCGCTTAGTATGTTAATGCTTTTTCATGACCCATACATGTTCCTATAACTATGAGATTATGCAACTCCTGCTTACCGGAGGAACACTTTGGTACTACCAAACGCCACAACGAATCGGGTGATTATAAAGGAGTACTACAGTGTCTCCAAAGGTACTTGTTGGGTTGGCGATTTCGAGATTAGGTTTTGTCATCCGATTGTCGGAGAGGTATCTCTAGGCCTTCTCGGTAATGCACATCACTTAAGCCTTGCAAGCATTACAACTAATGAGTTAGTTGTGAGATGATGTATTACGGAACGAGTAAAGAGACTTACCGTAACGAGATTGAACTAGGTATTGATACCGACGATCAATCTCGTAAGTAACATACCGATGACAAAGGGAACAACGATGTCGTTATGCGGTTTGACCGATAAAGATCTTCAGAGAATATGTAGGAACCAATATGGGCATCCAGGTTCCGCTATTGGTTATTGACCGAGAATGGTTCTAGGTCATGTCTACATAGTTCTCGAACCCGTAGGGTCCGCACGCTTAACGCTTCGATGATGCTCATAATGAGTTTATAAGTATTGATGCACCAAGGTTGTTCGAGTCCCGGATGTGATCACGACATGACGAGGAGTCTCAAATGGTCGAGACATAAAGATTGATATATTGAAGCCTATGTTTGACTTCGAAGTGTTCCGGTGAAATCGGATTTTACCGAGTACCGGAGGTTACCGAACCCCCGGAAGTCTATGGGCCTTAATGGGCCATGGGAGAAGAGGAAGGGCAGGCCAGGTGGGCTGCGCCTCCCCCTCTAGTCCGAATAGGACAAGGAAGGGGGCGCGCCTTCCTCTTCCCTCCTCCAATCCTAGTCCAACTAGGAGAGGGGGAGTCCTACTCCCGGGAGTAGGACTCTCCTTGCGCGCCTCTAGGGCCGCCACCTCCCCTTGTCTCCTTTATATACGGGGCAGGGGCACCCAAGACACACAAGTTGATCTACGGATCTTCCTTAGCCGCAAAGCGGTGCCCCTTCCACCATATTCCACTTCGTCATATCGTCATGAGCTTAGGCGAAGCCCCGCGCCGAGAAGTCATATCGTCATGAGCTTAGGCGAAGCCTCGCGCCGGTGGAGCATCAACATCGCCACCACGCCGTCAGGTCGACGGAACTCATCCCCGACACTTTGCCGGATCGGAGTCCGGGATCGCCATCGAGCTGAACGGTGCGTAACTCGGAGGTGCCGTGACGCTCGGTGCTTGATCGGTCGGATCGTGAAGACGCACGACTACATCAACCGCGTTGTTATAACGCTCGCTTTCGGGTTCACGAGGGTACGTGGACGACACTCTCCCTCTCGCTGTTATGCCATCACCATGGTCTTGCGTGATCGTAGGAAATTTTTGAAATTACTACGCTCCCCAACAGCCATTAGTGAATGACATGCGGACTGACTCGTCAGTGGTTGACTTAGTCAACCTCGCTATTCGATGACGCCAAGATGACCTCATGCCGATGTCATAAATGCCATTTAGAAATTAATTAAATAATTAATTAAAATTCCGTAAATTAATAAAACCTTTTATAAATCATATCTTTAACCGTAATCCGGATTAAAATAATTTCAACATGAAAGTTGTTCGTAACGACGAGACGAATCCGGATACGCAGTCTGCTCGGCCCACCACACGCCTCTAACCTATCGAACCTGCAAACTTTCCTCTCCGGTTCATCTCGTCTGACAGACGTCTCGAACCGGAAAACTTCCCGATGTTTTTCCCCCAACCAAGACTTCTCATACCACGTTAGGGCACGCCTAGCATCGCTTCTTGGCATGTCATGCATCGTTATGCATCTCATACCGTATTCATTGTTTTTCCCTCTTCTTCGGTAGACTACGAGACCGACGCCGCACCGCCGCCTCGACCACGGTGTCGATTTAATTCCTCTCTTGCCAGAGCAACCAGTGCAAGCCCCCTTGATCACCGAGATATCGCCACTCTTATCTACACTGCTGGCATTAGAGTAGCATAGCATGTTATCGCTTTGATACTCCTATACCGCTGCATAGCTCATCCTTGTAACTTCACATTACTTACCGCAATCCTATATGCTTAGTATAGGATGCTAGTACTTTCATCTCGTGGCCCTACTTTCTTGTCCGTCCGCCGTATATATTATCGGGCCGTGATCACCGGGAGTTGATCACGGTATATACTATATACTTATACATGATACATGTGAGACTAAAGTCGGGTCGGCCGATGGAGCACCCGCGAGTGGATCTTTTTGTATGGAGCGGCAGCGGTGCTGAGACCGCTTAGGAGAGAGGTGGGTTCGGTTCGCGCTCGGGCGCTCGCTTTTACTTAACACGCTTAACGAGGTCTTGGTATTTGATCCGGGTTGGCTACGAGCTTATACGCACTCAACCATCTACGCTGGAGTAGTTAGGGTATCCCGCCGTGGTATCACCGGCACTTCAGACGTCACGACGAGCGCGCGCTACCGGATTGACTGAACGCCTGTTAGGCTAGGTCTGCTTCTCCGCCGCCGAACGCAGGTGTGTGCTCGTGATGGGCCTGCACTTCTCGCTTAGGTTTAGACCGCGTGTTGGCCTCTCTGCACAGCCTAGGTGGGGCTGCGACGTGTTGATCTTACGCGTCGCATGACCCCGGAAAGTGTGTCCGCCAAATGGGATCAAGCGCGGCCGGTAAGATGGTGCCCCGCAGGGAAGTTAATCTATTCGGATAGCCGTGATCTTCTGTAACAGGACGACTTGGAGTTGTACCTTGAGCTTATGACAACTAGAACCGGATACTTGATAAAACACACCCTTTCAAGTGCCGATACAACCGTGGTCGCTTCTCGCCAGTGGATATGAGCAGGGATTGCCGGTAGGATTATTGCTATATGTTGTTACTTGGAGGACTTCCGTTGTCCTCTTCGTCGTCTGTGTAAGACAGGTGTCCGGGTTTAGTCTTCGTAAGACTAGCTATCCCCCTCTTATTCTCGCATTCTGCAGCTCAGTCCATCGATATGGCCTTTTACACATATATCCATGCATATGTAGTGTAGCTCCTTGTTTGCGGTAGTACTTTGATGAGTACTCACGTTGCCTTGTTCCCCTTTCCCTATCTCTACTCGATTGCTGCAACCAAGATGGAGCCCAGGAGTCGACGCCACCGCCTATGATGACTACTATTCCGGAGGTGCCTATTACTACGCAGGCAGCCCACCGACGATTTACTCCAGGAGTGACCTAGGAGGATCCTGTGCAGAGGCCCGCCTCTTCTTCGATCTCAGATCCCAGCTTTGTGCTAGCCATCTTATGGCAACTTGTTTAACTTATGTCCAGATTTCAGATATTGTTGCTTCCGCTGACTCGCCTATGATCGAGCACTTGTATTCGAGCCCTCGAGGCCCCTGGGCTTGTATTATGATGCTTGTATGACTTATTTTATTTGTAGAGTTGTGTTGTGATATCTTCCCGTGAGTCTCTGATCTTGATCGCATACATTTATGCAGCATGATTAGTGTACGATTGAATCGAGGGCGCCACACCTCAAGAGAGTGTTATTGAAATTTTGTAGTTGAGTAGTATGCATGAGGTAGGAACCCATCACCCGTTACCAAGCCCGGACGTTATTTTATTCTAATGCTACGCTGTAGTAGACGGGTTTGGTATGGAGTGTTCGAGAGTGGTGAAGAAGGAGGACTCTACGCCAATGACGATAACTCCATGATGGAATCGCAAGGACTGCATCTTCAAGACCTCAAGACTTCAAGACTCGAGACAAGAATTCAATACACACCACTGGGTGAAGGATTTGCTGACGGCACCTCGGAGAAACCAAAGGTTGGTCGTCGATGCATGGAGAAGCGCCATGACATCTTATGGAAAGCTTCACCTGCACTCAAAGAGACGGAAGAATACTTCATGCCCGAAGCTTACCCGTGCAACCGCAAGTCATTATGGGCTCGCTTGGTTGACCTTAGTTGTGACTCTGGCCGGGACGGTACTAGCAGATGTAGCACTACGGTAGGATGGGTTGAGTAATTTACAAGGGGTCGAGGAACTCTTGGAAGACCATGTTTCGGGCTATCTTGTTCTCAAACACCTGAAGTGCTAGAACGAACGAGAGGGATCGAATCTTGCGGGTAAAGTGTACAAACCTCCGCAGAGGGTTATAACCAAATCGATTAGCCGTGTCCCCTACATTTTACAATTTGAGCATCCGACTTGGATCTATCTCTTAACTCTCAACACCGGATTGATAACTTAATTGTGGGCAACTTATGTTGATTTTGGGCTATGAGACATCGGTTGGTGGAACCATGTCATGATAGAAAACTCCATAGTACAGGCTTCATTTTATTCCTTGATGTAGGTAAAATAAAACCAGCTTTTACGCAAACAAAATTCAGATACAGAGCCATAAAGCCATATTGCATGTAGAATAGTTTTATCATCTGCTTTTCATATTGTGATCTTGCCGTACATTCAATGTATCGATTTACACGGCTGCAACGTATCATGTTGCAGATATTTACTCGATTTAGTAAGAGTTACGATATAGTGGTTACGGGTTCACACTCAACCTGCCGATGGCGCTGTTGGGACTCCACACCCGCTTGATTTGTTTCCATTGAGTATTATGAGGTATATATCATTTTATGTTATTTATACATGTGATTGCACTTTGATATATACATTGATGTAATGTGTGCCAAAGATACTGATCCGTGGATGGCACAGAATACGAGGCTTGACTGTTCGAGGTCGGGTCGCTACAGTAAATGGTATCGTGAGCATGTTGATCAGAGAACGTGACCTCAGAAAATGACTTAGTAATATGAAGACCCCAATAGGAATGACCTTTGTTTTGTACTACTCGTAACACCCGATTCCTTTTATCAACCCTCCTTATTTCAAACTATAGATGGAGAGCTACATTCTAACAAAAGAGAACACTACGAGAAGGTTCTTGGAGGTCCCTTCCTTGTGGAGCTAGTCAGCTCAAGTTACCGATACCTGAGATCAAGGCAACTAAGAGGACGCCCGATCGGGAGTCAAGGCCCAGTGTTTTGGTCGAAGAAGCCCCAAGACTGCGTACATCAGCTTCGAACTATAAATGGTGATCGTGATACGGGCATCAACACCGCCGCCCATGATGCTATTGCACGCTTATGCTATCGCTGCTGTGGTTGCACTAAACCCACACTTCTTTGGAAGGATGGGATGGCGAAGTCCGATGGAGCAACTATTGCCTTGACGAAGCGCAAAAGATGAAGTTCTCCCACTCTTAGTGTACAATCAGGATCTGGAACAATACGCCAAGAATCTTCAGATGGACCTCCCGAAGCCCTGCTTGACAATGAAGCACTACGAGAAGAGGACAAGACTCGTAGATCAAGGTAAACAGTTGGAGGAAGAGAACCTCAGATCTCGAGAATGCGCCAGAACTAAAGAACAGCAGGACCATGTCTCATGCAAAGGATGTTGAAATCCGTAAGCTCAAGGAACAACTTCAGACATACAGGTCGCCACAAGAAACCCATGTCGACAGGAAAAATCTAGCGTAAGAACTGAAGAGATCAAGTCCACATAGAAAACCCCAAGAAATTAGTAGTATTCCACCATGAGAGAAATAAAGATGAACGCCGCATCGATTTAAGTATCCTACCATGCAAAATTATGTGGGTGGCGATATCGTAGTATTGATTGAATAAATGAATGCTTGGTTGCTATTATTTCGTGTGTTTATTGAATGGTTGGATAGATGCGATATTCAGAGGTTGTATTTCAACCATGAGAGACGAAGTTACGAAGAATGGTAGAAGGCCTTCATATGGGGAACAGCATCAGAATTGGAAACTCCCGAGCATTGAAGACCAAGAATGAGGACTTAGAAACGAAACCATAGTAGAACGCCCATTACAAACAATAATTTTGTTGATGGGTGGGTATTTGCTTTCTTTCTATCTCAACCGCACCCCAAAATCTTGAAACCATGGACAACCTGAACACCAAACTTTTCTCGAGACAATTGCAATTTCCCATGGAGATACATCCCTTGTTCTCGAGCACCCTCTTACCCTACACATGCAGATGACAACCTTTATGAGTCCTTCCTTAAGGGTCCGAAACTATCATGACCTCGACAAGTGATCATGATTACCCAAGATCCCAAGGACATGATGAAGCATATTCACCTTGAAGGAGATGCAGTCTACAAAGGCTACCCTTCATGCATAAGGGAGTGGAATTTGGTATGTGGAGGTACACCTCCACCATTTGAAAGGAGTTTGCCCAAAAATGATGGGGCAGTACTTTTCATTTCACGGTGCCACAAGCAACTTTCTTCGATGCTGTTCGTGAAGCAGCCATGGAAGCCATACGCCGATCGGAGAAATACTTGAAGCAAGACTGCTATACTCAGAATACCTAGCGTAGTACATACGAGATGATGGAGGTGAAGCTCAAGGCCACCACGATGAAACAGAAGATTGAAGATTTCAAGGCACATGTCGACAATTCCAGTGGGATCAAGAATCCTCAAGGAGGAAAATGAATAAAGTTGGAAGTAATGTCCAACCATACCAACCATGTGGGTGGCAGCATTTGTAATAAACTTTTGGAATTGGGATTCACGAAAAATGATTAAGGATGTAATGAAAGATTGATATGAGAATAATGAGATGTTATGGATAAACTTGTGCATTTATTTTGGTCATAGTACTCAGAAAGCCACAGGATCAATGAAGAAAGAAATGTGTTATTCATGACGGATCATAGAAGGAAGCTGGGCAAAATAAGTTGGAGTTTTGTTTTGATATGATGGTATGAAGAAACAGAGTACTATCGATTAAAAGGAGGAGTAATAAGAGAGTTACTCCAAAGATGAGTTAAAGCTGCACTAGTGTGAAGTGGGCCATAACCCACGTGCCCGTGGATTTTGAGAAGGAACAAATGTAACCTTGATGAAGGAAGAAACTTGGAAGAAGCAAAGGATCAAATCAGCATACGCTCCATAGGAGGTTACGCAAAACCTAAGAGTGGTGAAGTAACGATAGATGTTTTGTTTGGCTTGCGTAAACTATGGATTTACTCAAAAACAGTTCGAGAACAAGAGAAATTCTGCAATGCCCGTGAGTATGCCCAAGTGTTAGAATACGTGATTCACTGTTTACGATGGTAATGATTCAAGCACGGGATGGATTGGCCCCATACCCAAGACTTCTATCATGAACTATCATATGTTGATGGAAAATCGTAGAGACTTGAAAACCTTTGAAGAGTGTCGACGCCGATAAGCCATAAACTATAAAATGGTAGGACAATGAAACCCCATTACAGCAAACTGCTACAAACGAGGTTATACGGTGAGGTTCAATCCTGACCGCTTTTCTGCAGGAGAAAACCATAAATTGTAGACCACCATGAGTGTTTCGATAGTTGTTTAGAATGGACATGCACCCATCAGCTAAGAAGATCCAGTCCTTGGACTAACTTCAACTTTGACGAACCGACCCAAGCTTTTGAGGAAAACTCTATGCTTCCGATGTAAGAGCTTTAACGAAGGAGCTATTGTAAGATATGTGAAGAGACATACATTGTCAGCCCTCCGAGGAAATATCTGAGTTTATTGGAACCATGACCTTGTTTTTAAGTGTGGTAGCACCCCCGACCTTTCTCGACCAAGACATTTGCTAGAAGACCCCAACCCCTAACCTTTTCTTGTTAGTTTCTCAATCTCGAGGACTAGATTCATTTGAAGTGTAGGTTTGTAACATCCCAAATTTTGGAATGTTAATATAATTAATTGAATTGTTTGTTTGTTTGCTTGCGTGAATTAAACTTGAGTGAAATTTGAACCTTTTCAAAAACTTTTGAAAGAGAGGGAATAAAATGACTTTCCCTTCTCCGTAAATTCAAATTCATCCTATTAAAATCAATGAGAGAAGATGACATGACTTCTTCAACTATAAAGAATTTGAACGAGTTTTGCAATTTAATTCTTTCAAATATTTGCACTTGCTTCTATTTTCTTCCCTAGAAATACCCGAAAATAAATTCTTGCAAGCAAGAAAGAGCGGAGGAAAATGACCTCCAAAATCAGGGGCATTTTTGAAAATATTTGAGCCAAGAAAACCAAAGTTTTTATTTAAAATTATTTGCAAAAAGAAATAAAGCCTTTAGGGATTTTCTGAAAACATTTTTTTAAGTTTTAATTTGGCCGTGGAATAATGCTCATCATCTATATTTTATTTTTCTGATAATTTTAGTATATAAAAACTCTTTATTCAATTGATTTGATTTCCTTTTATTGTTTTAGTTTCCTAATTTTAAAATAGGAATGGAATCGCTTTTATTAGGAAAACCTGCTGGCCCATTAAGCACTTTCCTATTCTAGCCCAACAAGAGATCATCTCCTTCCTCTGCTTCTCCTCTCACGCTACAGAAGCTTTCCATATCCATGGAGACAGGAACTCCACCTTCCCGATCTCCCTCGCTTTCCATCCCAGCGCCTCCCGAGACCGCCTATAAAACCCCTCCCTCTCCTCGCTTCCATTTTTCCCATCACCACGCCTCCCTGCCCGTAACCTTCTCGCCACCGCCTCCTTTTCCTGCCTAGAACGCCACCAGAGCTCTCCTGAACCTCCCATCGCCCAGCCACCTCCCAAGCGCCGACCTCCTCCGCCACCCCCACCTCGCCAAGACACTCGCCGAGCAGCCTCCACATCGCTGCCTCCTTCCTGCCATCTCTGCCTCACGACAGGTAACTCTGCTGTTTTCAGATTTATTTCCGCAACAGATTTAGTTCCGCTTTTGTTTGGCTTATAACTTTTGATCTAGAAGTCCAATGATGCTGATTCTTTTATGTTAGATCGCAATTTTCTTGTAGTTTCCAAAATATATAATTTGTCTATGTTTGGATTTATAAAATTGAGTTAGATCAGATTTGAATTAAAGCTTGTTTTGCTTATTCCGGGAGTTTAAAATAGATTTTATTTGATTCTTTTTCTACTGATCACTAGTGATCATATTTACCAGTGATAAAAACTTCAAAATTGTTTGAGTATTTTAGCTTATTGTTTCATGTAAAACAAATTTGTTTTAGTTCTATTCAATTATAGCTACTTTTTCTATAGTTGTTTTAAATTATTTTATTTTATATTTCAGAAAGTTTATGTTTGGTTTCTATTAGTTAAACAGTAGGTGTTCAACAAGTTTTTATATTTATTTTATTTTGTTATCGTGAAATCAATTCAAGTTCGCTAATAACTTGCAATGGATTTCTACTGTTTTAACTCCCAATTGAAAATACTTTCAAATAGCTTTATGAAAAAAATACTTTATTTTTTTCTTTGTCTTAACTAAATTTATATTTTATTCTCTGTTATTTTAGTGTTTTATTTTCCTTAGACAAAACTATTTTTGTGAATGTTGTAGAAGAAGACTCTTAGTTTTATTTGAAGTTCCTTCGATCCTTATTCGCTTCTCTTTGTTTTGATTGTTAGTGTGAGTGCTTATGTGAATGATATGTTTGTTATATAGATTTCATCAGAGAGTGACGAGTAGTCTATCAAGTTATTTCTTGAGAACGATAATTCTTCTTCGTCAACATCACCAGCAAGTTCACTTTGACCATGCTTTCCGACCTATGTTTTATTGCATTTAGTGGCACCTTTGCAACCACCCCTCAAGAGTGTTATTGAAATTTTGTAGTTGAGTAGTATGCATGAGGTAGGAACCCATCACCCTGTTACCAAGCCCGGACGTTATTTTATTCTAATGCTACGCTGTAGTAGACGGGTTTGGTATGAGTGTTCGAGAGTGGTGTGAAGAAGGAGGACTCACGCCAATGACGATAACTCCATGATGGAATCTGCAAGGACTGATCTTCAAGACCTCAAGACTTCAAGACTCGAGACAAGAATTCAATACACACTACATGGGTGAAGGATTGTTGACGGCACCCCGGAGAAACCAGTGGTTGGCGGATGCATGGAGAAGCGCCATGACATCTTGCGGAAAGCTTCACCCACTCAAAGAGACGGAAGAATACTTCATGCCCTAAGCTTACCTGTGCAACCGCAAGTCATTATGGGCTCGCTTGGTTGACCTTAGTTGTGACTCCGGGCTGGACGGTACTAGCAGATGTAGAACTACGGTAGGATGGGTTGAGTACCTGACAGTGGTCGAGGAACTCTTTGGAAGACCATGTTTCGGCCATCTTGTTCTCAAACACCTCAAGGCGAGAACGAACGAGAGGGATCGAATCTGCGTAAAGTGTACAAACCTCTGCAGAGGGTTATAACCTAATTGATTAGCCGTGTCCCCGGTTACGGACAATTTGAGCATCTGGACATGGATCTATCTCGGAACTCTCAACACCGGATTGATAACTTAATTGTGGGCAACTTATGTTGATTTTGGGCTATGAGACATCGGTTGGTGGAACCATGTCATGATAGAAAACTCCATAGTACAGGCTTCATTTTTTCCTTGACGTAGGTAAAATAAAACCAGCTTTTACGCAAACAAAATTCAGATACAGAGCCATAAAGCCATATTGCATGTAGAATAGTTTTATCATCTGTTTTCTCATATTGTGATCTTGCCGTACATTCAATGTATCGACTTACACGGCTGCAACGTATCATGTTGCGTATATTTACCGACGAGTAAGAGTAACGTATACAGGTTACGGCTTCACACTCAACCTGCCGATGGCGTTGTTGGGACTCCACACCCATTTGATTTGTTTCCGCTGAGTATTATGAGGTATATATCATTTTATGTTATTTATACATGTGATTGCACTTTGATATATACATTGATGTAATGTGTGTGCCAGCATACTGATCCAGGGATGGCACAGTAATACAGAGGCTTGACCGTCTGAGGTCGGGTCGCTACAGCTATGTGATGTGATATGGCCAAGAAGAATGTGATGAATGATATGTGATGTATGAGATTGATCATGTTCTTGTAATAGGATTCACGACTTGCATGTCGATGAGTATGACAACCGGCAGGAGCCATAGGAGTTGTCTTTATTTATTGTATGACCTGCGTGTCATTAAACAACGCCATGTAATTACTTACTTTATTGCTAACCGTAGCCATAGTAGTAGAAGTAATAGTTGGCTAGACAACTTCATGAAGACACGATGATGGAGATCATGATGATGAAGATCATGGTGTCATGCCGGTGACGATGATGATCATGCAGCCCCAAGATGGAGATCAATGAGCTATATGATATTGGCCATATCATGTCACTACTATATAATTGCATGTGATGTTTATTATGTTTATGCATCTTGTTTACTTAGAACGACGGGTATAAATAAGATGATCCTTACAACAATTTCAAGAAGTGTTCCCTTAACTGTGCATCGCTACAAAGTTCGTCGCTTCTAAGCACCACGTGATGATCGGGTGATGGATTCTTACGCTCACATACAACGGGTGTTGACGAGCCTAGCTTGTGCATGCATACGGCCTCGAACACACGCAATACACTTAGGGTTAACTTGACGAGCCTAGCATGTACAGCACATGGCCTCGAACACGTAGACCGAAGGTCGAGCATGAGTCGATAGTAGATACGATCAACATGAAGATGTTCACCGACAATGACTAGTCCGGCCTCACGTGATGATCGGACACGGCCTAGTTGAGTCGGATCATGTAATCACTTAGATGACCGAGGGATGTCTATTCGAGTGGGAGTTCATAAGATGAACTTAAATATCCTGAACATAGTCAAAAGATCTTTGCAAATTATGTCGTAAGCTCGCTTTAGTTCCACCGCTTAGATATGTTCCTAGAAAAATATAGTTGAAAGTTGAAAAGAGCGTATTATGCGGACAATAGAAAGCTTATGTCCTCAATGCACCGCCAGTGTGTTGAACTCTCAAACGCCGCTTGTGGATGTTACGTAACATCGGACAAACACCTTTTGATAACTACGGATAGTTCGCTTAAACAGTTTAGAGTTGAGGCACCAAAGACGCTTTTGAAACGCCGCAGAACATATGAGATGTTTCGAGGGCTGAAATTGGGATTTGTGCTCGTGTTTCACGCCAAGAGGTATAAGACCTCCGACGCATTTTCTTAGCCTGCAAACTAAGGGAGAAAAGCTCAATCGTTGAGCTTGTGCTCAGATTGTCCGAGTGCAACAATCACTTGAATCGAGGGAGTTGATCTTCCGTGATGAGATAGTGATGTTTCTCCAAAGTCATTGCCACCAAGCTGCTAGAGCTTCGTGATGAACTATAACATGTCGTGATAGATATGATGATCCTTGAGGTATTCACGATGTTTGACAACGAGAAAGTAGAAATCAAGAAGGAGCATCAATTGTTGATGGTTGGTGAAACCACTAGTTTCAAGAAGGGCAAGGGCAAGAAGGACACTTCATGAAACGGCAAATCAGTTGCTGCTCCAAAGGAAGAAACCCAAGGTTGAACCCAAACCCGAGACTAAGTGCTTCGTAATAAGGGGAACAGCCACCGAGCAGAATTACCCTAGATACTTGGTAGGTAAGAAGGCTGGCAAGGTCGAGAAGTATATTGATATACATTATGTTAATGTGTACTTTACTAGTACCCTAGTAGCACCAGGGTATTAGATACCGTTCGGTTGCTAAGTGTTAGTAACTCAAACAAAAGCTACTAATAAACGGAGACTAGCTAAAGGTGAGATGATATGTGTTGAAGTGTTTCAAGGTTGATGTGATCAATCATCGACGCTTCCTCTACCATCAAGATTGAGTTAAACCTAAAATTATTATTTGGTGTTTATGCTGAGCATAGACATGATTGGATTATGTCTAACGAATACGGTTATTCATTTAAGGAGAATAATGGTTACTCTATTTATTTGAATAAATACCTTCAATGGTCTTGCACCTAAAAGAATGGTTTATTGAATCTCGATCGTAGTGATACACATTTCCATGCCAAAAGATATAAGATAGTAATGATAGTACCACTTACTGTGGCACTCGCCATGTAAGTCATATTGGTGTAAAATCGCATGAAGAAGCTCCATGTTGATGGATCTTTGACTCACTGCTTTTGAAAAGTTTGAGACATGCTAACCATGTCTATTGGTGTATACGCATGAAGAAACTCCATGCAGATGGATCGCTTGGACTCACTTGATTTTGAATCACTTGAGATATGCAGATCATACCACATGGCAAGATGACCTAAAAGCCTCGCTTTCAAGAAGATGGAACAAGATAGCAACTTGTTGGAAGTAACACATTTTGATGTGCAGTCCAATGAGTGCCGGGCATGCAAAGGAATATCGCTATGTTCTTACTTCACGATGATTCGAGTAGATGTTGAGTATATTTACTTGATGAAACACAAGTCTGAATTATTGAATGGTTCAAGTAATTTCAGAGTGAAGTTTAAGATCTTCGTGACAAGAGGATAGAATGTCTATGATATGATCATAGAGATAAATATCTGAGTTACGAGTTTTGGCACACAATTAAGACATTGTGCAAATTGTTTCACACCACGCCGCTGGAACACCATAGTGTGATGGTGTGTCCGAACATCATAGTTGCACCCTATTAGATATTGTGCGACTATGATG
The DNA here is from genome assembly GCA_021605205.1 of Aegilops longissima. Lineage (NCBI taxonomy): Eukaryota > Viridiplantae > Streptophyta > Magnoliopsida > Poales > Poaceae > Aegilops > Aegilops longissima. The sequence goes on along the minus strand of JAHIAM010005696.1, from coordinate 3,295 downwards.
TCTCTTATCGAATTACCACTATCGCTCATGGGTTAGGCATTAAAGACAACCGCACTCACTTTAATAGGGTACCACGTATTCGCTGAGACGACACCGCTTGGAGAAACCTAAGTTGTCGCTTTCTAAAAGTTTGGGGCTACGACGCTTATGTGAAAAAGTTTCAGGTTGATAAGCTCGAACCCAAAGCGGATAAAATGCATCTTCATAGGACACCCAAAACAGTTGGGTATACCTCCTAATTCAGATCCGAAGCAATAGGGATTGTTTCTTGAATCGGATCCTTTCTTGAGAAAAAATTTGTCTCAAAAGTTGAGGGGAGGATGGTGGAGACTTGATAAGGTTATTGAACCGCTACTTCAAGTAGTGTGCAGCGTACACAGAAGTTGTTCTCGTGGCACCTACACCAATTGAAGTAGAAGCTTATGATAGTGATCATGAAGTTTCGGATCAAGTCACTAACGTACTCGTAGGGTGACAAGGATGCGCATTACTCGCAGTGGTACGCAATCCTGTCTTGAAGGTCATGTTGCTAGACAACAATGAACCTATGAGCTATGGAGAAGCAATGGTGGGCCCAAATTCGCCAAATGGTTAGAAGCCATGAACCGAGATAGAATCCATATATCGTAACAAAGCATGGATTTTGGTGGACTTGCCCGATGATCGCAAGCCATTGAGATGAATGGATCTTTAAGAAGAAGACGGACGGGACGGTAATGTCACCGCTTATGAAGCTCGACTTGTGGCGTATGCAGAGTTTTTCACAAGTTCAAGGGTTGACTACGGCGAGATTTTCTCATCCGTAGCAATGCTTAAGTCCGCCGGAATCATGTTAGCATAAGCTGGATTTATGAAATCGGCGATGGATGTCAAAACGAGCCTCCTTACCAGCTGTAAGGAAAGGTTGTATGTGATACAATCAGAAAAGTTTTGTCGATCCTAAGGATGCTAAAGGTATGCTGGCTCCAGCGATCCTTTCTAAGGACCGGAGTAAGCATCTCGAGTTGGAATATACTTTGATAAGATGATCAAAGATTTTGGGTTTATACAAAGTTTATGATAAACTTGTATTTCCAAAGAAGTGAGTGGAGCGCTTATAGAATTTCTGATGAGTATATGTTGTTGACATATTGTTGATCGAAATGATGTAGAATTTCCTGGAAAGCATATAGGGTTATTTGAAAGGTGTTTTTCAATAGAAAACCTGATCAAGCTATTGAACATTGAGCATCAAGATCTATGAGGATAGATCAAAATGCTTAATAATAGTTTCAAATGAGCACATACTTTGACATGATCTTGAAGGTGTTCAAGATGGATCACCAAAGAAGGAGTTCTTGCCTGAGTTGTAAGGCACGGGTTAAGACTTAAAGCTCGACCACGGCAGAAAAGAGAGAAAGGATTTAAGGTCGCCCCTATGCTTCGTACATAGGCTCTATAGTATGCTATGTCCGTACCGCATCGAAGTGTGCCTTGCCATGAGTCGTCATAGGACAAGAATGATCCAGAATGGATCATTGGACAGCGTCAAAATTGTCCTTGGAATAAATAAGGACATGTTTCTCGATTATGGAGGTGATAAAGAGTTTGGCGAAAGGGTTACGCCCGATGCAAGCTTTAACACCTATCCGGAGTGACTCGAGTAGCAAACCGGATACGATAGTGGAGCAACCATTTGAATAGATCCAAGTGGAGCGTGAAGCAGCATTTATAATATGACATAGAGAATTGTAGCACACACGGATCCGAAAGGTTCGAATCGCTGACTAAAAACCTGACTAAAACCTCTCTCACAAGCAAAACATGATCAAACCTCGTAACTCATTGAGTCTAAATCACATGATGATGTGAACTAGTTTACGTACATTAGTAAACTCTTGGGTGTTAGTCACATGGCGATGTGACCTATCGCTGTTAATCACATGACGATGTGAACTAGATTATTGACTCTAGTGCAAGTGGGAGATGTTGGAAATATGCCCTAGAGGCAATGATAAATTAGTTATTATTATATTTCCTTGTTCATGATAATCGCTTATTATCCATGCTATAATTGTATTGATAGGAAACTCAGATACATGTGGATACATAGACAACACCATGTCCCTAGTAAGCCTCTAGTTGACTAGCTCTGGATCAATAGATGGTTACGGTTTCTACCATGGACATTGATGTCATTGATAACGGATCACATCATTAGGAGAATGATGTGATGGACAAGACCCAATCCTAAGCCTAGCACAAAGATCGTAGTTCAGATGCTAAAGCTTTTCAAATGTCAAGCATCTTTTCCTTAGACCATGAGATTGTGCAACTCCTGATACCGAGGAATGCTTTGGTGTACCAAACGTCACAACGTGAACTGGTGGCTATAAAGGTGCACTCACGGTATCTCCGAAAGTGTCCGCTGGTTGGCACTAATCGAGACTGGATTTGTCATCCGCAGACGGAGAGGTATCTCTGGCCCACCTGTAGGACATCATCATATCAGCACAATGTGATCAAGGAGTTGATCACGGATGATGTGTTACGGAACGAGTAAAGAGATTCTTGCCGGTAACGAGATTGAACAAGGTATCGGGATACCGACGATCAATCTCTCGGCAAGTACAATACCGCTAGACAAAGGGAATTGAATACGGGATTGATTGAGTCCTTGACATCGTGGTTCATCCGATGAGATCATCGTGGAATATGTGGGAGCCAATATGGGTATCCAGATCCCGCTGTTGGTTATTGACCGGAGAACGCCCCGGTCATGTCTACATGTTCCCGAACCCGTAGGGTCTATACACTTAAGGTCTGGCGACGCTTAGGGTTATAAAGGAAGTTTGTATGTGGTTACCAAATGTTGTTCGGAGTCCCGGATGAGATCCCGGATGTCACGAGGAGTTCTGAATGGTCCGAGGTAAAGATTTATATATGGAAAGTTGTTGTTCGTTCCTAAAAGTTCGGTTTTTTCAGATTGTACCGAAGCTCTCAAGGTTCCGAGGATTCCTGAGGGGTCCGGAGGTCCGAAATTGTTCCACCACGTCCAACAAGTAGCATGGGCTGTAGGGGGCGCCCTAGCCTTGATGGCCCAGGGCACCAGCCCCAAGGCCCATGCATGGGAGGGGAAACCCATGGGAGGGCTCCACTGACTTGGGAGGCACTCCTCCCTCTTGGCCCCCAAGTCCCATCTAGGGCTGGCCACACCCCTTGGGGTGGAATCCCAAAGGGGGCGCACCCTTCCCTATATATACTTGAGGTTTGGGCTGCCCAACAGATGAGAACTTCTCTTGGTGCAGCCCCGCCT
>JAHIAM010005695.1:0-37496 GCA_021605205.1 Aegilops longissima | reverse complement strand
CATGTATTCCAATATAGTCATACGTGCTTATGGAAAAGAACTTGCATGACATCTTTGTCCTACCCTCCCGTGGCAGCGGGTCCTATTGGAAACTAAGGGATATTAAGGCCTCCTTTAATAGAGAACCGAACAAAGCATTAGCACATAGTGAATACATGAACCTCAAACTATGGTCATCACCGGAGTGGTCCCGATTATTGTCACTTCGGGTTGCGGATCACAACACATAGTAGGTGACTATAGACTTGCAAGATAGGATCAAGAACACAAATATATTCATGAAAACATAATAGGTTCAGATCTGAAATCATGGCACTCTGCCCTAGTGACAAGCATTACATAGCAAAGTCATAGCAACATCAATCTCGTAACATAGTGGATACTAGGATCAAACCCCAACAAAACTAACTCGACATTTGATAAATCTCATCCAACCCATCACCGCCCAGCAAGCCTACGATGGAATTACTCGACGCAAGGCGGTGAACATCATGAAATTGGTGATGGAGGATGGTTGATGATGACGACGGCGACGATCCCCTCTCCTGAGCCCCTAACGGACTCCTGATCAGCCTCCCGAGAGAGATTAGGGCTTGGCGGCGGCTCCGTGATCGTAAAACACGATGATTTCTTCTTTCTTATTTTTCTCCCCGAAAGCCAATAAATAGAGTTGAGTTGGCGCTGAAGGTCTCTGTGGGGCCCACGAGGTAGGGGCACGCCCAGAGGGGGGTGGGCGCCCCACCGTGGACAGGGTGGGCCCCTGGTCTTCATCTTGGCGATGATTTATTATTATTTATTATAAGATATTCCATGGAGTTTCAGGTCATTCCGAGAACTTTTGTTTTCTGCACATAAAACAACATCATGGCAATTCTGCTGAAAACAACACAACCGGTTAGTTCCATTCAAATCATACAAGTTAGAGTCCAAAACAAGGGCAAAAGTGTTTGGAAAAGTAGATACGACGGAGACGTATCAACTCCCCCAAGCTTAAACCCTTGCTTGTCCTCAAGCAATTCAGTTGACAAACTGAAAGTGAAAAAGAAAAACTTTTACAAACTCTGCTTGCTCTTGTTGTTGTACCGATGTCAAGCCAGTATTCAGGTTTTCAGCAAATATTATAACTAACCACATTTGCAATAATTCTCAGGTCTCATGTTTACTCATATCAATGGCATAATCAACTAGCGAGTGATAATAATAAATCTCGAATGACAACACTTTCTCAAAACAATCATAATATGATATAACAAGATGGTATCTCGCTAGCCCTTTCTGAGACTGCAAAACATAAATGTAGAGCACCTTTAAAGATCAAGGACTGACTAGACATTGTAATTCATGGTAAAAGAGATCCAATCATAGTCATACCCGATATAAATTAACAGTAATGAATGCAAATGACAGTTGTGCTCTCCAGCTAGTGCTTTTTATTAAGAGGGTGATGACTCAACATAAAAGTAAGTAGATAGGCCCTTCGCAGAGGGAAGTAGGGATTTGTAGAGGTGCCAGAGCTCGGTTTTGAAGTAGAGATAAATTTTATTTTGAGCGGCATACTTTCATTGTCAACATAACAACTAAGAGATGACGATATCTTCCATGCTAAACAAATTATAGGCGGTTCCCAAACAGAATGGTAAAGTTTATACTCCCTCCTCCACAAGCATCAATTCATGGCTTGCTCGAAACAACGAAAGTGCCTCCAACATTCAACGGGTCCTGTGGGGAGTTTTGTTTGCAATTATTTTGATTTAGTTTGCATAAAGCATGGACTGGGCATCCCGTGACCAGCCATTTTCTCGTGAGTGAGGAGCGGAGTCCACTCTCTTGAGAATAACCCGCCTAACACGGAAGATAAGGGCAACCCTAGTTGATATATGAGCTATTCGAGCATGCAAAACATAATGTTTATTTGAAGGTTTAGAGTTTGGCACATACAAATTTACTTGAACGGCAGGTAGATACCACATATAGGAAGGTATGGTGGACTCATATGGAATAACTTTGGGGTTTATGGATTGATGCACAAGCAGATTCCCGCTTAGTACAAGTGAAGGCTAGCAAAAGACCGGAAGAGACCAACTAGAGAGCTACAACATCAATATGAACATGCATTAAAATTAATAAACATTGAATACAAGCATGAGTAGGATATAATCCACCATGAACATAAATATCGTGAAGGCTATGTTGATTTGTTTCAACTACATGTGTGAACATGTGACAAGTCAAGTCACTTAAATCATTCAAAGGAGGATACCACCCCATCATACCACATCACAACCATTTTAATAGCATGTTGGCACGCAAGGTAAACCATTATAACTCATAGCTAATCAAGCATGGCACGAGCAACTATGATCTGTAATTGTCATTGCAAACATGTTTATTCATAATAAGCTAAATCAAGAACAATGGACTCATCATATTTACAAAAACAAAAGAGGTCGAGTTCATACCAGCTTTTACCATCTCGTCACCCACCATACATGTCATCATAATTGTTTTCACTTGCACGATCGAATGGTGTGAATAATAATAAGAGTGCACGGCATTGACTAAGCTGGAATCATGAGCATTCAATAAATGTAAGAAGACAAGGCAATACGGGCTCTTGGTTAAATCAACAATGATGCATATAAGAGCCACTTCAACAATTTAATCATGGTCTTCCCATCGACCCCAAAAGAAAAGAAAAGAAATAAAACTATTTAGACCGGAAAGCTCCCAACAAGCAAAAGAAGAACGGGAAATATTTTTGGGTTTTTTTTTATTATTACTACTACAGCAGGAAAAATAAACTACTACTAATTTTTTGGTTTTTCTTAAGGTTTATTAAACACACAAAAGAAGGCAAGAAAAGGAAATAAACTAGCATGGATATTACAAAGAAAGTGTATGAGCACCGACATCTAGCAATGAGTGTGTGTGAACATAAATGTAATGTCGGTGAGAATACGTATTCCCCAAGCTTAGGCTTTTGGCCTGTTGGTCTATTGCCGTGGATAGCTCGGCGATACCGTAGGTGTAGCCGGGTCGACAGGACGAAGAATAGTTGGGATAATACTGTGATGAGGAGGACTCTGACTACCACTGGCTGGCAACCACCTCCGGATCCCAAGAATAAACAGACTGTCGTGGAGGCTCATCTTGTGGTTCCGGTTCCGAGGCTGGTGCAGGATTCCGTTAAGCTTGAACGGCCGCCCATGGAACGATGTGAGGACCTGCAGACAAGTTAAACAAAGAGGGAGCAGGCAAAGTAATAGTCTCAGGGTGATGTTTATCAAAGTACAATTTATATTGAAACTCCCCTTCCTTGCCCTTGACACGAAAGTCATGCGCTAGCATACTCTTATAATCTAAATAAACACGGGGCAACGATGTTTCTTCTTTCTCCGAATGCCTAATAGGTATCTCAAAATATTCAGCTAGGTGCGAAGCATAAATGCCTCCAAAGATGGGGCCCTTAGTACGGTTAAGACTTAACCGTCTAGCAACAATTCCCCCCATACTAACAGAGTTATTGCGGTATAAACCATGGAACAAAATGATAATATCAGAACACTAGGTTTCCACAGCCTCGCGTGACCAATCAAACAACGACTAGCAAATGAGGCAAAGTAGCGAAACAGGAAAATGTATGCTAGTAATTTTGCATCGTAAACCTTCCTGGTTTCTCCCACAATATAGTGTTAATAAAAGCTTCCACTTCATTACGGTGTGGTTCATCTAAGGTGCCCTCAAAGGGGATTCTGCAAACCTCACAAAATTCAGCTAATGGCATCTCCTTAACAACGTCATATAAATGAAACTCTACCGTTGGAGGTGATTTCTTAGGGAAAAAGTAGAAGTTCTGCACAAAAGTATTTGTGAGTAAGAGATACTGATGACGTTGGTCACGGAGGAAGTCGGTGAGGCCAGCATTCTCAATCAATAGATAGAAATCCTCATAAATCCCAGCTCTCCTCAAGAAGTCATCGGAAGGCCATTCACACGGCCGACCTCCAGACGAGGCAAATTAAATTTGGGCTTCGCCTTCTTCCTTTTGTTTTTCCTTCGAGCTTCGGCTCGATGAGCCCCTCAAAAGCCTCTTCATTATTTTCTGAAATAATCTGAAATTTTTAGTAACTTCAAACAAAGGTGAACCAACTTCAATAAAATTGATAGCAACTACTCCTACAAGTGCCTAGAGCCTATATCAAGCATTAGAACTACTTGGAACCATATAAATTTGACATGCAAGCTCAAGAACATGGTCACCTATGCAGCACAAATTTGCAAAGAATAAATCACTAGAATAAAACTAATTGGACCAATGGAGGAGTCACATACCAAGGAACAATCTCCCAAGCAGTTTTATGAGAGGTGCTTTGAGCAAGGAGATCAAAATCACAGAAAAGTGGCTTGAACTCGTGCTTGAGTTGGGTTTTCGGGTTTGTGTGAGGCAGCGAAGAAGATGGGTGCAGGGATAAGTGGAGGAGGGCCACCGGGCCCATGAGGCAGGGGCGCGCCTAGGGGTTGGGGGCGCCCACCCTCAGGCTGTGTGGCAACTCCCATGGTGATTTTTGCACTATAAATCCTCAAATATTCCCTAAAAAATCATATTAAATTGGCATGGCATTCGAGGACTTTTATTTTCGGGTATTTTTATATTGCACGGATAAATCAGAAATGTATATAAAAATACTCTTTTACTTTATTTCTACTAAATAACAGAAAATATAAAGAGGGTACAGTAAGGTTGTGCTTCTAGTTTCATCCATCTCATGCTCATCAAAAGGAATCCACTAACAAGGTTGATCAAGTCTTGTTAACAAACTCATTCGATTAACATGGAACCGAGAAATTTCAATAACACTATGTTACCTCAACGGGTATATGAACATCCCCAATAATAAGTATATCATATTTCTTCTTGACAGTAGGGAGAGGAAATTCAAAACCTCCAAATATAAACGATGGAATTTTTCCAATAGAGTTGATACTATGAACTTGAGGTTGTTTCCTTGGAAAGTGTACCGTGCTCATTACCATTAACATGAAAAGTGACATTGCCTTTGTTGCAATCAATAACAGCCCTCGAGTGTTAAGGAACGGTCTTCCAAGAATAATAGACATACTATCATCCTCGAATATCAAGAATAACAAAGTCCGTTAAAATAGTAACGCTTGCAACCACAACAGTACATCCTCGTAAATACCGATGTGTATAGCAGCTTGATTTATCAGCCATTTGCAAAGATATTTAAGTAGGTGTCAACTTATTCAAGTCAAGTCTACGATATAAAGAGAGAGGCATAACACTAACACCGGCTCCAAGATCACATAAAGCAGTTTTAACATAGTTTCTTTTAATGGAGCATGGTATAGTAGGTACTCCGATCTCCAAGTTTATTTGGTATTCCACCCTTAAAAGTATAATTAGCAAGCATGGTGGAAATTTCAGCTTCCGTATCTTTCTTTTATTTGTAACAATATCTTTCATATATTTAGCATAAGGATTCATTTTGAGCATATCACCAATCGCATACGCAAAAAGATGGGTCTAATCATTTCAGAAAGCGCCAAAATCCTCATCATCCTTTTTCTTGGATGGTTTCGAGGAAAAGGCATGGGTTTCAACCCATGGTTCCCTTTCTTTACCATGTTTCCTAGCAACGAAGTCTCTTTATCATAACGTTGATTCTTTGATTGTGGGTTATCAAGATCAACAAAGGGTTCAACTTCTACATCATTATCATTACTAGGTTGAGCATCATCATGAACATCATCATTAACGCTTTCACTAGGTTCATGTTCATTACTGATTGTGTTTCAAAGATCATACATAGAGATATCATTTGGATTCTCGTGGTTCAGCAATAGGTTCACTAGAAGTTTGCAAAGTCCTATCATTTTTCTTTTTCTTCCTTTTAGAAGAACTAGGTGCATCAATATTATTTCTCTGAGAAGCTTCCTCGATTCTCTTAGGGTGGCCTTCAGGATACAAAGGTTCCTGAGTCATTCTACCAGTTCTAGTAGCCACTCTAGCAGCATAATCATTTTCCTTACTATTCATTTCATCAAGCACTTCTTTCTGAGCTTTAAGTACTTGTTCTACTTGAGTGGTAACCATAGAAGCATGTTTGCTAACAAGTTTAAGTTCACCTCTAATATTATCCATATAATCACCCAAGTGTTTAATCATATTGGTATTTTGTTTTAATTGTCTACCAAAATAAGCATTAAAGTCATCTTGCTTAAACATAAAGTTATCAAACTCATCCAAGCAATCGACTAGCAATTTTAGTAGGAGGGACTTCACTTTATCATATCTATAGAGAGAATTTATCTTTACTACCGTGGTCGGGATATCGGGATCGGAGGTTCTTCAAAGGAATAAAGAATTGAGATCATATACTTCTTCAACAAAGTGTAAATTAAGACCATGTATTTCTTCAATAGGAGGTAAATTTTAACATCTTCAGCTTTAATACCTTTTTTCTTTCATAGATTTCTTTCGCTTCTTGCATATCTCCAGATCGAAATAGAACACCTCTTCTTCGGAGTTGGTTTAGAATAGGCTCAAGAATTGGCTCAAGTCGGCTCGAAGTGCCCAATTATTTTCATTTGTCAACATATTATTCAATAGAATTTCAGCTTCATCCGTGTTCTTTCCTCTAAAAGAGAACCGCACAACTATCCGTAATCTCCGAAGCATCGGTTAGTCCATTATAAAAGTTATCAAGTATTTTAGGTTTCTTAAGAGGATGATCAGCAAAGCATTGTCTTGAGAAGCCTCCCCAAGCTTGTGGGAGACTCTCTTCTTTAATTTGCACGGTTGTATATTTCCTCAAAGCAGCTTATTTCTTATGAGCAGGAAATATTTAGCGAGTAGTAATAAATCATATCCTCGGGACTACGACACAACCAGGATCAAGAGAATTAAACCATATCTTAGCATCACCCTTTAATGAGAACGGAAATATTTTGAGTATATAAAAGTAGCGCGATCTCTCATCATTAGTAAACAGGGCATCTATATCATTTAACTTAGTAAGATGTGCCACAACAGTTTCAGATTCATAGCCATAAAAAGGATCAGATTCAACCAAAGTAATTATATCTGGATCAACAGAAAATTCATAATCCTTATCAGGAACACAGATAGGTGAAGTAGCAAAAGCAGGATCAGGTTTCATTCTGTCCCTAAGAGATTCTTTACTCCATTTAACTAGCAACCTCTTAAGTTCGTATCTATCCCGACAAGCAAAAATAGCTGCAGAAGATTCCATATCAAAAAGATAACCCTCAGGAATAGCAGGCATATCTTCATCATCACTTTCATCAATATTATCAGTTTCAATAATTTCTCTAGACCTAGAAATTTGTTCATCAAGTAATTCACCAAGGGCATGAGTATCAAGCATAGAAGTAGTTTCATCATAAGTATCATGCATAGCGTATGGCATCATCAATAACATGCATATATCGGAACTAATAGCGTAAGGTGTTTAGGTGTCGCTAGCTTACTCATAATGTAGGTGAATCAAGTGCAGAGCTAGATGGCGCTCCTTACCTCCCTCGTAGTTGAGGGATAAATTTTGTCTTAGCGCCTTTCAAGTTCTTCATAGTGTCCAGCAGATATAAATCCCAAGTGACTCAAAGAATAGAGCTATGCTCCCGACAACGACGCCTTAAAAAAGGTCTTGATAACCCACAAGTATAGGGGATCACAACAGTTTTCGAGGGTAGAGTATTCAACCCAAATTTATTGATTCGACACAAGGGGAGCCAAAGAATATTCTCAAGTATTAGCAGCTGTTGTCAATTCAACCACACCTCGAAACTTAGTATCTGCAGCAAAGTGTTTAGTAGCAAAGTAATATGATAGTGGTAGTAACGGTAACAAAAGTAAAGACAACAAAAGTAATGTTTTGGTATTTTTGTAGTAATTGTAACAAAGAGTAACGAAAAGTAAATAAGAGAGAACCAAGATATGGAAAGCTCAGAGGCACCGGATCGCTGATGGATAATTATGCCGGATGCGTTCGTCATGTAACAGCTTACAACATAGGGTGACATGTAACTAGCTCCAATTCATCAATGTAATGTAGGCATGTATTCAATATAGTCATACGTGCTTATGGAAAAGAACTTGCATGACATCTTTTGTCCTACCCTCCCGTGGCAGCGGGGTCCTATTGGAAACTAAGGGATATTAAGGCCTCCTTTTAATAGAGAAACGGAACAAAGCTTTAGCACATAGTGAATACATGAACTCCTCAAACTATGGTCATCACCGGGAGTGGTCCCGATTATTGTCACTTCGGGGTTGCCGGATCACAACACATAGTAGGTGACTATAGACTTGCAAGATAGGATCAAGAACACACATATATTCATGAAAACATAATAGGTTCAGATCTGAAATCATGGCACTCGGCCCTAGTGGCAAGCATTAAGCATAGCAAAGTCATAGCAACATCAATCTCGTAACATAGTGGATACTAGGATCAAACCCCAACAAAACTAACTCGATTACATGATAAATCTCATCCAACCCATCACCGTCCAGCAAGCCTACGATGGAATTACTCACGCACGACGGTGAGCATCATGAAATTGGTGATGGAGGATGGTTGATGATGACGACGGCGAGGAATCCCCCTCTCCAGAGCCCTGAACGGACCCGAGAGAGATTAGGGCTTGGCGGCGGCTCCGTATCATAAAACGCGATGATTTCTTCTTTCTTATTTTTTTCTCCCCGAAAGCCAATAAATAGAGTTGGAGTTGGCGCCGAAGGTCTCCACGGGCCCACGAGGTAGGGGGCGCGCCAGAGGGGGGGGCGCCCACCTCGTGGACAGGTGTGGGCCCCTGGTCTTCATCTTTGGCGAGGATGTTTTATTATTTATTCTAAGATATTCCATGGAGTTTCGTGTCATTCCGAGAACTTTTGTTTTCTCGACATAAAACAACATCATGGCAATTCTCAAAAACAAATACCATCCGGTCAGCCCATTCCAATCATACAAGTTAGAGTCCAAAACAAGGGCAAAAGTGTTTGGAAAAGTAGATACGACGGAGACGTATCACGGCACTTAGCTCCGCACTGGTGACTAGACTAGACTAGGTGCCGGACACGGCTGTTCATTTGCTTTCTGTACTTGGTTTGCAAGCCTTTTTAATGCAATTTGAAGTTCTGGTGTTTCCCGATCACTTGGTTGAGTCTCTTCCTTTCTTTGCTTCTTCGACGGGGTTTTGTTTTTGCTGTGGAGGGCGGCAGCTGCTCGACGCTTCCTCAAGACGCTGGGGGCTAACCCGACACGGGCATTACTCGCCAAAGCCCCTGCCGCCCCCAGAGCTTCGCTCCTGATCTTCGCGAGGCGCCTTGATTGAGCTCGTGGTGGCACACCCTCTAAGTCCGCGGCCCCACGGGTACCGCGGACGGGTGCGCCAGGCCATGGTCAACCCATGCCGAGGCCTCGCAAGGAAGGACAAGGATTTCTAACGAATATTCGCATTGCTTCACGCATATTCGCAGCCTTGCAACATCCCCCGAGGTCAGCGGCCCCGAGTCGGCAGGAGGGACGATCACCAGATGCCAGAGGCGCGCCTCACGAGGTGGAAACTACCCCGATGCATCAAAGCTGTTATCCTCTACACCTACATGAAGCACATATGCCACAACACAACACATAAACGATAAACATAACATGAGCGGCATAAGAATTACAGTTCATTACACGCCCTCGCAGGGCCCCATACTTGTTTCTTGGAATACAAGAAGAAAGGAAAGGACAAGCAAAAGCGGCGCCATGATCATGAAGCAGCTCACGAGGGCTGGCTCCTCAGCCTTCCCCGACTCACCCAAGTCCTCCTCACGCTTCACCGGGCGTGGCTTGTAGTGATCCCAATGACATGGCAGTTAGTCGAGCCACCACTGCCGAGCTCCCACCAGAGGAGGAGCTGTCGTCGCGGACAGGCCACGACTGCCGCCAAGGGCGAGCCCGCCTGTCGCCGCGCCGCCGCCAAGACCCAGCTTGTCGCCACCGCCGGCCTCGGGCAGCACCGCACGGCGGCCATCTTCCCAAAAACCCTCACGTAGAGGGTCGCGACGCCGTCATACTTGAAGTGGAGGGTGCACCTCCTACTCAGGCCACGCGCATGGGCAAACGTTTGCCACCATGAGCCAGACTGCGCTGTCTACAAATGAAACCTCCATCGCGCCCATGAGGCCTTGTCACACAAGCCGCCACCTTGCAGCCAAAACCTTCGACACCCACGGCCGACAGCTCACCGGCGAAGGAGCGCAGGAGCTGGAGTTAAGTGTCGGCCGGCCGTTCACCACATGATGAACTCCGGAGCACCTTCCGCCAATGGAAGCGCGAACGAGGAGGCCAGCGACCACGACGCTTCCCTCGGTAAGAGGGTTGCTCAAGATAGAACGACTCCCCGCCATGGAGGAGGCACCACCGCTGCCACCAAGGACGACGCTGGTTCTCGAGGGAGGCGCCGCCGCCGGGCGATCCACAACAGAGGTCACGACGCGCTTATGGGACGGCCGCGCTTCTCTGGGCGGTGGCGAGCTGGGTCCTCCTCGCATGCTTTCCTTCTTCGTGGGCGAGAACCTCTTCGCTCGGTGCCATGGGTGTCGAGCAAGACGGTGGAGCAAGGAGGAAGAAGAAGAAGCAGCGGCGGAGAAAGAGATGAGCGACTTGGCCCGCCTCTCCTCATTTATAGCGTATGAGGCCAACCGCCGCCTCCATGATCTAAGGTAATGATGGTTTTTTGCATGTAGCAGGGTCTCGCCAAATCAAACGGTTGTCGAGGCAGTGGGGAAGTGGAGGCGCCCACGAACCGCCGGGCCGCCACGCAGCAATCAGGGCTGCCGGCGGTTGAGCCTCGCACTCCACACTTGCCCTTTGGCTTCGCCAAACCAAGTCCGAAGCGCCGCTTTGGGCCCGGGCTACCGTCTCAGGAGGACCCCGATCCTAAGTCACACCGATCTAGCATGTAACACATCATATCGCTTTGCAGCCTCACGCACGGTATTCCCACGGTGCCACCTTACCTGCCCGGACTGTTTATGCGCTTTTGGCTCACGATATGATAGTGTCGCTAGCATCCATATGACAGAGAACCCGGCCGACAAGATTAGTCGTGGAACCCAAAGTGGCACTAACTTACTGTGGATAGGCATACATGACCCAAAGAACGAACGTGTTTGGCCATCACGAGTGAATTCGGCTGTAGTAATCGGGCTAGCAGTGACTCAGAATCGGGCTGTAGCAGGCTAACAGATCTGAAAGGCACCGCGTGATATTTCAAGGGATGTATACATGATCGGAAGAAGGACACATGTCGCCATCTAAGTGTTTTGAGCAAAGAGTAACTGGCTATCAGGACTCCGTAAACCGGCTGTAGTGATTACCATGGCTCAAAGGAAGCACCTGTATCACATTTCCCCATAAGAGAGGCTACTAAGGATAGACAACTAGGTTGTCGGATCCCACACATATCAAGCATTTCAATAACATACACACAATATGCTAGATATGTGCAAATACAACATGGCATCACAACCAAACTCTACGACTCGTAGTATGTATCATTAGGCTCCGAGGAGCCGATATTACAAACATGGTCTCATGACCCAACATTCAGAGCATACAAGTCAAGCACATGCGAAGCTTAACGTGTCTCGAGTACGTATATCTACAATGAAAAGGCTGATAAGCCTAACTATCTACTATATCTCCGCCGAGGGCACAAGATCGTAGCTGAGGTAACAAGCTAAATGTCAAGTCCACGTGGAACTAATAGCGAGGCTGAAGTCTCTCTCAAAAACATAAAATAGGCAAACGTGAGTACAAATTGTAAGTGCATCTAGTGCCCTTAGTGATTTTGGTGTATTGAAGACTTATAGGTTAAGGGACTAATGTGTTGATGAGTGTACATTGGTCTATAAGTCTATGAGGAGTTTGATATTTACAGAGAAAGTCGAATTCTTAAAATGAAGTTCTTCGATCAAGACTTTGGTATTTTGAAGACTTTCAAGACTTTGAAAGTGAAGAAATTGGTGTGACCTTGAAGACTTGGTATTCATTTGAGGAACATGAAGCGTGAAGACTTTTGTTTTCAGTAGTTTCGCTTTTCTTTCTTGAGTCATAGGAAACACCGCATCGTTAAAGGGGGTCGAGGAAATACTAAGGAAAAATTTCCATGTGATGCTCAACTCAAAATCCTACACCTACCAATCCCTTCGAGTGAAGCCATTGAAATCTCATACAGCTTCAGTCAATTTCTTCAAGGATGAGACGAAGTTCTTCTCGTCACGAGGAATTTGTTCGACCGAGGAGTTAGGAATTCGCCAAAGGCGGATTGCCTACACAAGGAGGAACATGATAGCCCCGAGGAATTTGGGAGTCAAATTTCCGATCATGTCGTAGGTTGCCGCCACTGTTCCAAAATATCTTATCCACCTAACGGTCATATCATTGAAGGGAATTTATGTCTTATCATGTCGGGCTGCTCCCTAGGCTATAAATAGTCACCCCTCACAACCACTAGCTGGTTGGCTGCTCCAGAGAACTTGACACTTGTCATTTGAGAGCAACCCTTCCTCCGAGGACTTTGAGCGAAAATCATCGAAAGTGAGGAAAACCCAAAACCAAACCCCTACAAACCCAAAGTGATTGAGCATCATCAAGAGATTGATCCTGCGTGGATCCGATGCTTGTTACCTTTGAAGATTGTGCTTCTTCCGCATTTGTTAGGGCCATGGTCTAGAGCATTCAAGAGGAATTATGGATCGCCGAGTGACCAAGTCTCGTGAAGGTTTGGAAGTCGCTCAAGACTTACCACGAGTGATTGAAGAGGTCTGTGTGACCTTAGTTCAAGGATAATACAGTTGAGGACTTGGTGTCCCGAGCTGCTTGCTCAACGACCGGGTGTCCGGACTGTGTCCTCAAGTTTGAATATCAAATTTCCAACTGTGACGCATAACCGAGACAACAGCTTGAACCGGTCTACCAAATCATTGTCTTCACCAACCTTATCGTTCTATTTCCTCAACTCATTCGCTTCCTCATTACCGTGTTGAGTGGTTGTTCATATCTTGTTTGAAGACTTTGATCAAGACTTTCTAAATTTCCTCGCCAATTTCTTCACCGCTTTGTCTTCATCTTGTGTTATCCTATGTTTACGCTTTTCAGACTGTGATTGTCTTCATTTCATCATGATGACCATGCCCGCATTCTGTTATGCTTACTCGAGTACTTATTCCGCTGCAAGTAGTTCTTCGCTAAGGAATTTCTCACCGACAAATTCCTCAGCTGAAGAATTCATAAAAATCGCTTATTCACCCCCTCTAGTCGATATAACGACTTTCAATTGGTATCGAGCAAGGTACCCCTTGTTCTGTGTGATTTTGGTTTAACCGCCCGAGTTTTAGTTATGTCGACCGCAGTATGAAGAAAGTGACATGCCCTATCTTCGACGGTCATGATTATCCCAAGTGGAATGCCATGATGAGGAAGAGCCTCATGGCAATGAACAATGAAATGTGGACCATCACCGAGATTGGTCTTAATGATCTATGCAAGATGGCGACGACGATGATATTCGCAAGTACACTCGACTTGACATCTTGGCGAAGGATAGTAACATCCCAAATTTTCAATTTGGAATGTTATACATAGAGCATCATTGCATATCATATTTTTCATTATATTTTATTTGCATTTTTGCTCGATCCTAGAAATTCTACACAACTCAAGGACCCACGGGGAGAGTTGGGGATTTTCGTTATTTTCATATTTGAGTTTTCTCAAATTTTGAAAATGGGATCATTTGATTTTAATTATTTTATCTTCAATTATTTCTATTACAAAAATATGAGAGAGGGAATAAAATGACTTTCCCAAAATAAAGAAATAATAAAGATTTAATAATAAAATCAAATAAGATTTTATTTTGGAGTTTTTCGATTTTTATTTGAATTTAGGAAAATGCTGCTTTTTCAAATTGCATTTAGGCCCCAAATAAATGTTCATTAAATCCGGCTTGATTTTAGAAGTCGGGAAAATTTATTTCGGATTTTTGGAGTCCAATTGGTACTTCTTTTGATTTTTTTTCTGCGCGTAATGTTTTATTTATTAAAAACGCGACCGCTTTTCGGGTCAGTACTCGAGCGGACTCCGCCGAGGGCGCTTATATAAATAGCGGCCCCTGAGCCTCAAATTTCACCCGAGCCCGCCTGAAGCGGAACCCTAGCCGCCCAAATTTCGCCACCTTTCAAATTTCACCACACACACACACGAGTCGCCAAGACACCTTCCGAGGTTTTTTTATTACCGATTTCGATCGGTTTTTTTTGGTTTTTTTCGGTTTTTTTTCTTTTTCCGTTTGAATCTGTTCGTCGTTTTTTTCTTTTTCTCGGATTTAATCCGCGATTTTCTGATTGCGATTCCAGATCCGATTTTCGCTTTAGTATAACTTTTCGCCGCTTATCTAATCAGCGATTCAAGCTACCGGAGTTTCGCCTCAAACCCTCTTCCGAATAATCTACTTAAACAAGTTTTTGCATCTGTAAAATTTGACTTAGATCCAGATTAGTAAAACAAAGTTGTTTTCTTCCGCCGTTTGACTTTCGTTGCTTCGTTTGATCTGATTCTTTTTGCAAACCGGAGTTTTTAAGTTGAACTATCTGGTTAGATCTATTCAAGTTGCACCTGTGCATTAGATGAGTATTTATTGTATGCTTGTTTGTTTGTCTGTGATAGATTACCCGGAGTGCGCCGTCTGTTACTTCGAGTCTCTAGGTTTCGCGGATCATCAGCAAGGCAAGTAACACTTTGATCATACTCTTCTCATACCCAGTTTTTTTTGCATTAGATATATTCCCTCAAACACTTGCATGATTAGGATCTAATTAAATTGTGGGATGGGAAGTAGATGAGGTAGTACCTATTACCTGCTTTTATTATCAAACCCTTGGGAGTTACTTCACGCTTGCTTATTATGCCATGCTATGCTAGTAGACGGGATTGGGTGAGTGTATCCATGACATGTGAGATTGTTATTTAATGGTTTATTTAAGGTGGCAACTTAAACACACATCCGGGTGGATTGAGGCACCTGGTTTCTATCAGACTTGCTCAGATTTCTTCTGACCGCCACCTGTGCTCAAAGGGATCATGAGATTATTCAAACTAGAAACTTCCGTGTGCAGCCACAAGCCATTATGGGCTCGCATAGTTGATTGTTGTGCGAACTCACGGGTAGACTAGCGATGTAGGGGAAAGTAGGTGTACCGGTCTACCCACAAGTAAGGTGCTAGTGCTTCGAAAGACTATGTCTCGGTCATCCGCTTCTCAAACACCATGTAAAAGTAGAAACCAAACGGAGGCGATCGAGTCTTGTGGGGAAAAGTGCGCAAACCTCTCGCAGAGTGTATAAACTAATCATGGTTAGCCGTGTCCCCTGTTATGGACATCTTGAGTATCTAGTACCGGATATCATGTGAATCTCATCATGTTACTTCTAATTAATATTGTTGGGTTTGTTAATGAGTACTTTTAATTGGGATTGAGAATGCTGTCAACCATTCTCAATGTTTCACAACCACCATGATAGTTAAATAAATTTATTCCTTTGCAGAGGGAAAAATTGGCTTTATGCAAAAACTCAGAACCATAGAGCTTTCCACCAGCCATATATGCATGTAGTATAGGCTTATCATTCCATTATTCTCTATGTGTTACATTGCCAAGATATTCCATGTGTCGACCCATTTTCGGCTGCAACGCTTCATGTTGCGACTTTTCGCATTTACGCAGTAAGGTGCTTAGGTCGTGGTTCTATACTCAAGTGATGCCGTTGGAGTTGATGGACTCGCTTATTCTTCCAAGCCTTCCATTGTTATCATATTAGATGGCCTTAAGCCATATTTATTTTATTAAGTTCTCTTGAGACATTCGATTGTAATAAGTGTGTGATTGCTACTCGTTATAAATCCTTCGAGTATCGTGTGGTGTCAAGATTATCGATCCAGGATGACACCGAGCACGAGATCGACTGCTTGAGGTCCGGTCGCTACAAAGATGGTATCGAGCACACGTTGACCAGAGGACACCACCATTAAGCTAAAGCCCTAGATCACTACTCTCTTCTCATTTCTACTCCTCATCTTTTCTACTCTTTTAGGATGACTAAGCGAGGATCAAGTTCACCCAACCGGATGAAGATACACCCTTTGACGACAACCAAGGAAGTCACTAAGTACCTTAACATAGGATTACCAAGCTTCACCGGACCTACAATTCCACTTTACCCAAGAAGAGCGCTGAAGATTCAAGCTCAAGTTCCCTAAGGACGCTTATGCCAATCACGGAGCCCATAGAGTGTGTTTTCAATGCACCAACCTGAGTCTGGGAAAGAGCATGGCAGCTCACATAACCATGGGGCGATTGGAGAAGTTTATAAAGAAGACCTCAAGGATACTATCTACCAGATTTATGGACGCCGAGATGAACAATGGGAGATAGTTGGCACTAAGAAGGATCGATCCATTGCAGCTTTCATCCAGAGTTAAACCATCACATTCGACGCCAGAGAACCAGACAAAGCGCAGACATGATGGAGTTGAAGACAGCAAAAGCCAAGATTATCGAACTAGAAGGAGAACTGAAGGCCACTCGCAAGGACTACATGGAGGAGATTGTAGCTCTAGTGGGACAAAATGGCGATCTTAAGGAGAAGATTGAAGAACTCATGGGAAATTCAGCACCCGGAGGAGAAGATGAAGATAGCACCTGTCCAGAGAACTACATCATCATCGATTTACACCGATTCCGATCCTAGTGATGATGATTACGAAGATGAAGTCGAGCAGATATCATGGAGTCTTCATCGAGCAGTTTTTCTAGTTGACCACCATAACAGAGTAGATTACCCCATGTTATATTAGTTTTAGTTTCAGACTTTGTAACGATAGATAGACCGTTGTATGCCCTTGTTTGAATTGATTGGAGTGATATTGTGTGATTTGTCTCATGTGCATATGGGTAGTGTTTCTCTAGACCTCATTCTATTCTAAATTCTCGCCTTTTCTTAAAACCCTCGATGCCTCCGAGACGCGAATTCTCGGATTTGTTTTCCGCCAGAGATCACCCATTGATTCAGCAGCAGTAATGCCTTGATTCAAACATTGGTACCAAGTAACCAAGGCAACAACAACAACAACAACAACAACAACAACAACAACAACAACGCCACCACCACCGCTGACCATTTGACCCATTTCTAAGGCTGAATCCGCCGGTGTTTTCCAAAGAGCACCGAGCCGATTGTTGCGTATGATTGGCTCCGAAGATAGGGAGGGAGTTGACCACTATAGGATGTACAGATGGAGAAAGGGTGAAGTTTTCGCACATCAGCTTGAAGGACCCGCAGCAAGATGGTGGGAGAATTTTACAGCCACTTACCCAAGAGACACCGCCACATGGGATCGGCCAAGAAGCTTTCCAGATCGCCCATGTTTCAGCAGGAGCTATGGCCATGAAGAAGCGTGAGTTTCGCAACTTGCGCCAAGGAGGACGGATAGTTGGCCAAGATGTAGATGATTTCAGAAGCTAGCACGTTATGCCCCGATGACGCTACTACGGACGCAATGCTAAGGTGAGAAGTTTCTAGAAGGACTGAATGATGAGCTGAGCATGCAGCTGATGGTAGCCACCTTCAATAACTACCAGAGTTAGTAGATCGTGCGCTTATGATTGAAGGGAAGCAGCAGCAGATTGAAAATCGCAAGAGGAAGTATGGACAGGGAAGAATAACTCGAGCTCAGCAGAAACTTCGCTTACCCCGGCCGGAGGACAATTTCAGCATACCCATGGAGGAGGTAGCTCGCACAACCATAATGGCACCAAGAATGGGAACGGAATGGAGGAAGCAATGGACGTAACCGCACCAACCCGCCAACACCATCCAAGGTAGACTCGAGCCACATCACTTGCTTTAAGTGCCGCAAGATCGGGCATTATGCAAACGAATGTCCGTAGGGCCGTAATGGAAATGGCAATGGAAGCTCAGAAAGAAGCCAACCCTTTCAACAAAGGATAAGTGAACCACGCTACCGTGGAGGAGGTTGAAGCTCAGCCGATGCAGAATAGGTAAGTTTTTGGTTAAGTCATTTATCGCAGCTTGTTCTTTTCGATATCGTGCATCGATTCATTCATATCAAGGATTTATGGATAAGTTTAGCCTACCCACTAAAACTCTTAAGACACCCATGCTAGTAAGCTCACCGAGCGGAGTATATGGCCACCAAGGATGTTTTCAAGTGCCATTAAGTATAGGGAGGCATGTTTTCCCAACGGATTTAATCATATTGGAATCCCAAGGTTTGATGTAATTTTGGTATGGATTGGTTGTCGATGTATGGAGGAAACATCGATTGCGCCAAGAAGACAATTTTGCTTACCACCCCGTAAGGAAGGAGAATCAAGTATGTATCACGCATGAGCCGAGGAGAGCACATGTAAATTCCTTATCGAGTTGTGCAGAGGAAGTACCAAAGGTAAGGGATTTCCTGACGTGTTTCCTAAGAGTTGCTGCATGCCACCGGATAGAGACATTGAGTTTCGATTGAACTATTGCCAGCACCGGGCCGATATCTAAGAGACCGCTATAGGATGCCAGCCCAAGATTTGGAGGAAATTAAGAAGCAGATTAAGGAGTTATCGGATAAAGGTTTTATTCGCCAAGTTCTTCGCCTTTGGGGATCACCAAGATTTAGTGGAGAAGAAGGATGGATCATTAAGAATGGTTGTTGATTATCGAGGATTGAATGAAGTGACCATTAAGAACAAATACCCGCTGTCGATGATCAATGACTTGTTTGACCAATTGCAAGGAGCTAAGGTGTTTTCAAAGATCGATTTGCGATCAGGGTACCATCAGTTGAAGATTCGAGAGCAGGATATACCTAAGACAGCTTTTACCACCAGGTACGGGCTGTATGAGTACACCGTTATGTCATTTGGTCCGACTAACGACTCGCCTATTTTATGAACATGATGAACAAAGTGTTTATGGAGTTTTTGGATAAGTTCGTCGTGGTGTTCATTGATGATATTTTGGTTTACTCAAGAATGAAGAGGAACATAAGGAGCATTTATGCTTGGTACTGAGAAGCTCAGAGAACACCGCTTATATGCCAAGTTCAGCAAGTGTGAGTTTTGGTTGAAGGAAGTTGGATTTCTTGGACATGTTATATCCGGAGAAGGTATAGCAAGAGACCCCACTAAAGTTGTCACCAGAATAAATCGGGAAGCGCCAACAACTGTTGAGAGATCCGAGTTTCCTTGACTAGCAGGATACTACCGAGATTCATTGAGAATTTCTCAAGGATTGCGGTTTATGACAGAATTGTTGAAGAAGGATACCAAGTTCATTTGGACCGAGGAGTGAAGCTAGTTTCCAAGAGTTGAAGAAACGCTTGGTTACCTCACCAAAGTTAATTCTCGCCAGATCGCACCAAGGATTATGAGGTGTATTATGACGCTCACGCCGAGGACTTGGAGCAAGGCTTATGCAGAGGGAAGAGTTGTTTCAGATGCTTCACGACAGCTTAAGCCTCATGAGCTAAATTATGCTACGATGATTTGGAGTTAGCAGTCAGAGTGCATGCGTTGAAAACATGGAGACATTTCCTCATTGGAAATCATTGTGAGGTGTATACGGATCACAAGAGTTTGAAATACATCTTCACGCAGTATGAGCTAAATCTCAGCAAAAGGAGATGGTTGGAGCTTATCAAAGATTATGATATGAGATTGCATTATCACCCCGAAAGGCTAACGTTGTAGCAGACGCTGAGCAGTAAGAGTCACGCCAACACACTAATGACGGAGAAATACCAAAGGAGTTAGCCGAGGATCTTCGAGAGCTATGTTTGGAAATAGTTCCAGAGGCTATGTAGCAGCATTGGAGATTCAAATAACTTTGATGGACAAGATCAGGGAAGCTCAAGACCGACAAAGAGATTGCCTCTATAAAGGAGAGAATGAGCGAAGGAAAGGCTAAAGGATTTCATGAGGATGAGCACGATACCCTATGGTTTGAGGACCGTGTTTATGTGCCCAATGACCCGGAGATCGTGAAGTTGATTCTACAAGAGGCACATGATTCACCATATTCGATTCACCCAGAAATACCAAGATGTATTTGGATTTGAAGAATACTTTCGTGGACCGAATGAAGAAGGATATTGCAGAGTATGTAGCAGTTTGTGATGTATGTCGAAGGTGAAGGCGTAACATCGAAGCCAAAGGGATTGTTACAGCCATTGCCTATACCCGAATGGAAGTGGGATAAACTAGGTATGGATTTCATCACGGATTGCCCAGACTAGCTCAAAGCTATGACTCGATTTGGGTTATAGTCGATCGCTTGACGAAGGTAGCTCATTTCATTCCAAAGAAGACTACTTACAAAAAGGCCAAATTGGCTAAGATATACATGACCAGGATTGTATGCTTGCATGGAGTTCCGAGGAGTATCGACGATAGAGGAACCCAATTTACCTCAAAGTTCGGAAGCAGCTTGCACGAAACTTTGGGAACCAGTCTGAGTTTAGCACATCTTTTCCATCCACGCATGATGGACAAACCGAGAGAGTCAACCAGATTTTGGAGGATATGCTTAGAGCTTGTGCTTTGGATTATGGATCAAGTTGGGATGACAATTTGTCAGATGCGGAGTTTTCTTATAACAACAGCTACTAAACCAGTTTGAAGATGGCACCTTCAAGCCTTGTACTAAGGAGGTGCAGGACCCCGTTGTTGTGGGATGAAGTTGAGACCGCCATTGTTTGGACCAGATTTGATTAAGGAGTCTCAACAGAAAGTAAAGTTGATTCGCGATAGGCTCAAGGTAGCCCAACAAGACAGTAAGAGTTATGCGGATTCAAAACGCAAGGAGATGTAATACAAAGTCGAGACAGAGTTTATCTTCGAGTATCGCCGCTTCGAGGAGTTAAGCGCTTTGGAGTTAAGGAAAGTTAGCACCTCGATTTGTAGGACCTTATCGTGTTTTGGAACGCATGGGAGAAGTTATGCATGTTGGAATTACCCAAAGGATTGTCGAGTTCATGATGTGTTTCATGTTTCACAGCTTGAAGAAGTGTCACGCAGAGATGGCCGATATACCACCGAGAGATACCGCACACCGGAAGCGATTCATTGAATGATGATTTGACCAATGAGGAGAAACCGTTAAGATTTTGGAGTATGCCACAGAGTCACCCGCAAAGAAGGTCATTAAGTTTTGCAAAGTTCAAAGGAGCCACCACACGAGGATGAAGCCACCGGGAGCGAGAGGAAGATTTGCTTAAAGACCACCTCACCTATTTTCTAGTTAACCCAATCTCGAGGGCTAGATTCATCTTATAGGTTTGTAACATCCCAAATTTTCAATTTGGAATGTTATACATAGAGCATCATTGCATATCATATTTTTCATTGCATTTTATTTGCATTTTGCTCGATCCTAGAAATTCTACACAACTCAAGGACCCACGGGAGAGTTGGGGATTTTCGTTATTTTCATATTTGAGTTTTCTCAAATTTTGAAAATAGGATCATTTGATTTTAATTATTTTATCTTCAATTATTTCTATTACAAAATATGAGAGAGGGAATAAAATGACTTTCCCAAAATAAAGAAATAATAAAGATTTAATAATAAAATCAAATAAGATTTTATTTTGGAGTTTTTCATTTTTTATTTGAATTTAGGAAAATCGCTTTTTCAAAATTGCATTTAGGCCCCAAATAAATGTTCATTAAATCCGCTTGATTTTAGAAGCCGGGAAAATTTATTTCGGATTTTTGGAGTCCGCTTGGTACTTTTTTTGATTTTTTTTCATGCAGTAATGTTTTATTAAAAAACGCGATCGCT
This sequence comes from Aegilops longissima, assembly GCA_021605205.1. NCBI lineage: Eukaryota > Viridiplantae > Streptophyta > Magnoliopsida > Poales > Poaceae > Aegilops > Aegilops longissima. The sequence goes on along the minus strand of JAHIAM010005695.1, from coordinate 15,551 downwards.
TTTCGGGTCAGACTCGAGCTGGACTCCGCCGGGCGCTTATATAAATAGCGGCCACCGAGCCTCAAATTTCACCCGAGCCCGCCTGAAGGAACCCTAGCCATTTCTACCGCTGCCGCTTCGCTGGCCACACATACGGCCGAGTCGCCAGACGCTTCTTCCGAGGTTCGTCACCGATTTCCGTGGCTGCTTTTTTTTTAAACCGGTTTTTTTCTTCGCTTTTTTCGGTTTTTTTTTCTTTTTCCGCTCAATCTGTTCGCTGCTTTTTTTTTTTCTCGATTTAATCCGCGATTTTCCGATCGCGATTCCGATCCGATTTTCGTTTAGTATAACTTTTCATTGCTTATCTAATCAGCGATTCGCGCCTCGGAGTTTCGCCTCAAACCCTCTTCCGAATAATCTACTTAAACAAGTTTTTGCTTCTGTAAAATTTGACCTAGATCCAGATTAGTAAAACGAAGCTGTTTTCTTCCGCCGCTTGACTTTCGCTGTTTCGCTTGATTTGATTCTTTTGCAAACCGGAGTTCTTAAGTTGAACTATCTGGTTAGATCTATTTGAGTTTTATCTGTGCATTAGATGAGTACTTATTGTATGCTTGTTTGTTTGTCTCGCGATAGATACCCTGAGTGCGCCGCTTGTTACTTCGAGTCTCTAGGTTACGGATCATCGCAAAGGCAAGTAACACTTTGATCATACTTTTCTCATACCCAGCTTTTATGCATTAGATCTATCCTCAAACACTTGCATGATTAGGATCTAATTAAATTGTGGGATGGGAAGTAGATGAGGTAGTACCTATTACCTGCTTTATTATCAAACCTTTGGGAGTTACTTCTACGCTTGCTTATTATGCTATGCTATGCTAGTAGACGGATTGGGTGAGTGTATCCATGATGATGTGAGATTGTTATTTAATGGTTTATTTAAGGTGGCAACTTAAACACACATCCGGGTGGATTGAGGCACCTGGTTTCTATCAGACTTGCTCAGATTTCTTCGGACCGCCACCTGTGCTCAAAGGGATCATGAGATTATTCAAACTAGAAACTTCCGTAGCAGCCACAAGCCATTATGGGCTTTGGCATAGTTGAGTAAGTTGTGCGAACTCTACGGTAGACTAGCGATGTAGGGAAAGTAGGTGTACCGGTCTACCCACAAGTAAGGTGCTAGTGCTTCGAAAGACTATGTCTCGGCCATCCGCTTTCAAACACCATGTAGTGCGAGAAACCAAACGGAGGCGATCGAGTCTTGTGGGGAAAAGTGCGCAAACCTCTGCAAAGTGTATAAACTAATCATGGTTAGCCGTGTCCCTGTTATGGACATCTTGAGTATCTAGTACCGGATATCATGTGAATCTCATCATGTTACTTCTAATTAATATTGTTGGGTTTGTTAATGAGTACTTTTAATTGGGATTGAGAATGTGTCAACCATTCTCAATGTTTCACAACCACCATGATAGTTAAATAAATTTATTCCTTTGCAAGAGGGAAAATTGATTTATGCAAAAACTGTAACCATAGAGCTTTCCACCACCCATATATGCATGTAGTATAGGCTTATCATTCCATTATTCTCTATGTGTTACATTGCCAAAGATATTCCATGTGTCAATTGCTTGGCTGCAACGCTTCATGTTGCGCATTTTCGCATTTACTTAGTAAGGTGCTTAGGTCGTGGTTCTATACTCAAGTGATGCCGTTGGAGTTGATGGACTCGCTTATTCTTCCAAGCCTTCCGCTGTTATCGTTATTAGATGGCCTTAAGCCATATTTATTTTATTAAGTTCTCTTGAGACATTCGATTGTTATAAGTGTGTGATTGCTACTCGTTATAAATCCTTCGAGTATCGTGGTGGTGTCAAGATTATCGATCCAGTGGATGACACCGAGCACGTAGACTTGACCGCTTGAGGTCGGGTTGTTACACAAGGTAACCAATGTTCCTCATCCGAAGTTTAGTAATGATGAATCTGATGATGTTGGATCCGATGATGATATTGAACTTAGTTATACCAAACAAATGTATTTGCCTAGGAAAAGGTTCAAGACATGCTAGATAAAAGTGATGATATCTTGGGAGAAGAAATGGATCGCATTAAAGCCCTGACTGAAAATCTTTAGAGACTTCAGTCTAGGTTTGAGAACCTTCAAGGTCATCATAACACTCTCTTGTCAGATCATGAGAAGCTTTCTTATGAATTTCTTCAAAGAAAGCAAGATCTTGAGAAGCTAAGAGTGAGTTATGAAGATCTTCAGAAGGAGCGCGATTCATTACTTGCTCAACAAATCAACGCTTCTCGTGAAGAATTGGTTCCTCCATGCTTAAAGTGCATTGAACGTGAATCGCTAGTTCTTCACCAATGTTCAAATGCTTCAATTGTTACAAATTTTCACCGCCTCGCTATTACTAATTCTCATCCGAGGACATTGCTAGTATCACCGACGATGCAGGCTAAAGGAATTGTACATGACAGCAAGTACAAAAGCCTCAAAGGGCATCGACTTTTGTGATGTGCTTAAAAAGCGATCCTCGACAGAACCCTAGGAAAGAGGGTATTTCCTTTGAGAGGAAACTCAATGTTGATGGAACATATTGAAGCCCGAGCAGACTTCAAAACCTCATGGGTTGCTGCAAAGGGACCTCCAGCTGATCCATCTAACTTATCCGCTTTACATGTGAATCTCCTCATTCTTCCGATGAGTCATTTGACTCCAACTATAAACTGCTCAAAAATCAGAATGGTGAAGTATTTGCTAGATATGTTGGCACTAATCGCAGAACGGTTCTCCTATGAAGAAAATCTGGTTCCCAAGAGGTGCCTTGAAAGTCTTCGTGAATGTCCTCATGACACCACCGTGAAGAATAGGAACCCCAGATCAAACTCTTCATACGGACCAAATTCTTCATATGGATCCAAGTCCTCATACGGACCAAATTCCTCACGTGGATCAAGTCCTCATATGATTATCATCGTATAACAACTCTGCTTTGCGGTAGAGCTAAGGGCTATGAATATGTGCATTATTCTTCAAACCAATATGTTCATAAGTCCTCAAGAATTTCTCTCGCTTATTCATATGCTTACTCTAACCCCTCTTATGTGAAACGAAATGGTTTGGCCTCTATACCACCATTCTCATATGGAGCTCAGAGAGTGATGAACTTTGCCACCCCTTCGATGTGGGTGGTGAAGAAAAGGAACTAATCTCTTCGTAGGGTCAGTCTCCAAACGTGTTTTAACGCTCAAGAATTTGTCAGGGCCCGACAAAATTGCTCGAAGGACGCAGTTAACCATGAAGAAATGAACTTTCATTTCACACGCCCTCATACCGCTATATCTGTTTTATCGCTTGATGAAATTCATCTGATGAAATTGATATCATATTCTTCACTAATGAAGTATATGAGATCATAAGTTGCACTAATTCATCCGCAGGATGATCAACCCAAAGCCAATGAGTGGGTCCTCGATAGTGGATGTACAAATCACATGACCGGTGACAAGAATCTATTGATGGATGCTCCTTATCACCGCCACATCTCAAGCATATCATCTTTGTTGACAAAGGCAAAAGTCGTATTGGTCTTGGTAAGGTTATGATCTCTAAGGACATACACATGGACAAAGTCATGCTTGTTGAGTCCTTAGGATACAACCTCATGTCACCTCAATGCTTTGTGATCTTGATATGGTTGTTGTCTTTGGCAAGTATCGCTGTGTTGTGATTATGGAAGCCGACAATTCCAAAGTCTTCAAGGCTTTAGGAGAGGAGACTTGTATATTGTTGATTTCTACAGACCACAACCAGCCGTGTGCCTACTTGCAAAAGCTTTAGAAGGCTGGCTATGGCATCAACGACTTGGTCATGCAGCATGAGGAATTTGCACACGCTGCTAAGAAGAAGCATGTCATTGGCATTGAAAATGTCAAATTCCTCAAGGATCACTTGTGTGGAGCCCGTGAAGTCGGAAAATGACCAAGGCCAAGCATCCAAATAAGACTATCATGACCACTACTCGCCCATTCAATTGCTTCACATGGACCTCTTTGGTCCTAATCATTACTCAGCAAATACTAATGATGCATCTCTATATGGCTTTGTTATTGTTGATGATTACTCTCGCTACACATGGGTACACATTGTCACTTACAAACATGAAGTGTAGGAAGTCTTCAAATGATTTTCCTCGAGGGCTTCAACCAACTTTTGTGTGAAGATCGTGCACATCAGAGTGACAATGGAACCGAAGTTCAAGAATTCGGTCTTGATGACTATCTTGATGAACTTGGTATTACTCATGAGTTATCTCGCTTCCCTATACTCCTCAAAGAAATGGCGCCGTGGAGCGCAAGAATGTAACTCTTGTTGAGATGGCTCGACTATGCTTGATGAATACAAAAGCCTCGCTGCTTTTGGATTGATGCAATTGATACCGCATGCCACATCATCAACAGAGTATATCTTCACAAATTCTTCAAGAAGACTGCCTATGAACTCCTCAACGACAAGAAACCCAATGTGAGTTATTTCAAAGTATTCGTGCTAAATGCTGGATTAGAGATCCTCATCACAATGCTAAATTTGCACCAAAGCACATGAAGGTTTTATGCTTGGTTATGGAAGGACTCGACACCTACAGTAGTCTTGAACAATGTTCTTACAAGATTGTTGAAACTCAGATGTGCGGTTCGATGAAACTAATGGCTCGCAAAGAGAGCACCTACCTTCTGTGATAGATGAACCAGCACCTGAGGAATCTATCAAGTTCAAGGCAACTGAGGATGTAATTCCTACTGAAGAATCTGCTAAAGAATTCATTCCTGAATGCAAAGAACATCGAGCTGATGCACCTGAAGATAATGCTGAAGAAAATAATGCTGAAGAAAACGCTGATCAAATTCCTCGATGAAAACCAGCCCATCCTCGCTGCAAAAGAAGTGCAAGTTGACAAGATCATCGATGACATTGAAGCACCAGTCCTCTCACACGCCAAAAGCTTCACATTTATCTAACTTTTGTGGGCACTATGCTTTTGTCTCTATCACACAGCCCACTAAGGTAGGTGAAGCATTTCGAGCCCGAGTGGATTCAGGCCATGCAAGAAGAATTACATCAGCTTGAGCTCAACAACGCCCTGGAACTGGTCAAACGCCCGATCCTCGCAAGCATAACATCATTGGCACAAAGTGGATCTACCAAAACAAGCAAGATGAAATGGCCTTGTGGTGAGGAATAAGGCACGAATTGTAGCTCAAGGCTACACACAAGTTGAAGGAATTGATTTTGATGAAACTTTTGCACTGCTGTTAGACTTGAGGCTATTCAGATATTACTTGCTTACGCTAACCATCATAATATCACTTTATATCAAATGGATGTGAAAAGTGCATTCCTCAATGGTAAGCTTGAGGAAGAAGTATATGTTGCTCAACCCCTGTGTTTTGAAAATCCAAAGAATCCCAATAAAGTCTTCAGACTCAACAAGGCCCTCTATGGCCTCAAGCAGGCCCCTCAAGTGGTATGATACTTGAAGGAATTCTTCGTGAAAATGGCTTCACACTTGGTTCACTCGAATTACTCTCTTTACTAAATATTATGATGGTGAACTGTTTGTGTGCCAAATATACGTTGATGATATTATCTTTGGTTGTATCGACCAACGTTATTGTGATGAATTTGCCTATATGATGAGTGAAGAATATCAAATGTCTATGATGGGAGAGTTGAAATTCTTCTTAGGTATTCAAATTCACAACAACACAATGGCATATTCATATCTCAGAGAAATACCTCAAGGATGTTCTCGAGGAAATTCGCATGCAAGATTGCAAAGGCGCTAAAATTCCTATGCCCACAAATGGCCATCTATGCAATCGATGAAAATGGTATTGACTTCGATCACAAGGTATACCGCCCATGATTGGTTCTTTATTGTACTTATGTGCATCTAGGCCAGATATAATGCTTAGTGTTCGTGATGTGTGCCCGATTTCAAGCTACACCAAGGAATCACACCATAAGGCTGTGAAGCATATTCTTCGATATCTAGCTCACACACCAACACTAGGATTATGGTACCCCAAGGGCTCTACTTTTGATCTCATGGATATTCTGACTGACTATGTTGGTGATCGTGGACCGCAAGTCAACATCCGGTACTTGTCATTTCTGACGATCTTTGGTCCGTTGGTCCTCAAGAAACAGAATCACGATCACCGCCCATCGCGAAGCCGAGTACATTGCTGCTGGTTCTTGCTGTGCTCAATTGTCGTGATGAAGCAAACTCTCAAGGACTATGGCATCAACGTGAAGAATGTGCCTCTCATCGTGACAATGAGAGTGCCATCAAGATTGCTCACAACCCAGCTTCAAAGACTCAAGACAAAGCACATTCAGATTCGCCATCATTTTCTTCGTGATCATGTGTTGAAGGGGACATCTTTATTGATCATGTGAAGATCAAGAACAGCTAGCCGATATCTTCACAAAGCCCTTGGATGAGAAGAGATTTAGCAAGTTGCGTGTGAGCTAAATATCTTAGAATCTTCGAATGTTCTTTGAAAAGGACACACATCCTGACACTTATGCAAAATTGATGACTTAGATGTGCAACACATGAAGAAACGTTTTTCTTCAATCAATGAAGAATAAAACTCTAAGTGTGAAGAAATTAATGAAGAATTTGATTCTCAGAACCCTACGACAATTGTATGCGGTGTCTAAAATCATCATTCTTATACAGTGGGTCACGACACCACCAAAGTTGAAAATCTTCAATTTGAGTTTTTTCAGTTTTGAAATTCTTCGCTTTTTCAAATTCTTCAACTTTGCAAAATCTTCACTGCTTCCGCTGCTTTTTCTTCATTGGCTATATTTATATATATGGGTTTATGTCCTCTACAACATTCACTTATGGCTATTTCTTCAAGTTGCTATTTCGCTAAGTGAATGTGATCGGACCCTTCCCTCTATGCTATACTCAACCCAATCTATTCACAAATTCTTCATGTGCGCTCTATTTTAAACTCGCTCAAAATCTTCACCGTGTCCTTGTCACCAAGAAATTGCGAACGGAACTTTTAACTTATCTTATCCAAATTTTCGGTTTTGCCACTCAATCCGCTCCACATCCCACGATAGACTTATCTATTCACCCACGATCTAACACGATCTCCACTTTTTAGTACGTGGTGACACATGTCAAGTTTAATGAGAAGGGTCAGGGCAAGTTCGCCCAAAATCTTCGGCGAACAGTTTTTCACCGTGGCTATATATACCCCTCTCCCTTCCTCACTTCCTTTACTCCACTCTCTCTCTCTCTCGCTCAAACCCTAGCGCCGCCGCTACTCCATCGTCACGGTGAGGAAGAGCTTCACCGCTCGACTCGTCATTGCAGATCAGCCACCGATCATGAAATCTTCACTCACCGCCAGAAGCTGTCTTCCTCCGCCGAAGTTAAGGCGTGAGATCTGAATCGACGAGCTTCTAATCTACACTTCTCGTCGTCGTTCTTCAAGAAGGGTAATTAAAAGTTACTTTTATTACTCACTTTGATTCTCAAACCTTCCTCAAAATCTTCAAAGGTGTTTATTCTTCAAATATTCACACATATGAACACCTCAAATGAAATACTCTTGATTCGCTTTCTAAGCAATGATTTTTCTTCAAGATTCCTAAATTGTGTGGATCCTCGATCTATACAACTCGAACCTAACACAAAGATCGCTTAGTGAAATTTCTTCAAGGTTCATCCGTCAAATTCTCAAACTAGTTCTTTTGAAAACCTTCCGAGGACGATATGACCTCTCCAAATTCCTCGCAACTATACTCGCTCATTGTGTACTCATGTCCGCCGCTGAATCACTAGGTTCTCATCAACTTAACTCATTTGCACCGCTCTCGAAGAAAAGTTGCATACTTCTTCAGAGAATTCGATTGTTCAAATTCCTCACCAAGAATATGGCGTATGGAAAGAAGCCACGTAAAGGAGGAAAGAGGTCCGAGGTCATGACTGCTTTTGAGATACCCGAGGACATTTATGCCGACTATTGCACACTTGATGAAGCCAAGTTTTGCAAGGAAAATAAAAATCAGCGCAAGGTGCGATTCAGAGGATTGAAAGGAGATGGGCAAGGAATGGAGGAGTATGTATGTTACTCCAAAGTACATGAAGAAATTCAGACCGAATCCTCCATGCCCAAGAGCTCCATTGGCACTGCCAAGATGTCAACCCCACCAAAGATCAAGCTGGTGAGGACTTTCCTCAAGAATGGGCTAGCGCCAACCCAAGTTGGCTAGACAAGCCAAAGAAGCAAGTGAGGAAATTCAATGAAGACTCACATCGCTGCTGCCATCGAGGCCCCCGCTGCCCCGTAAAATCAATGGCAAAGAAGCCCGCACACAAGCCAAGTGCTTCACCAACAAGACCTCTCACGGCCAAAATCCTCAAGAATGCCCTCACGCCAGCCTCATGCTGCTCCCGCGCCTCCAAAATCCTCGATCCTCCTTCAAAGTCCTCACCTGCTCCGCAAAGTCCTCAAGACTGTGGCATCCGTCACGTACAAAGGACTGCAGGTATCTCTATTGCCTCCGTGTCTCAAAGAAGTTCCTCACCAGCACCAATTTCTTCATCAGCCCCACTCAATCAAGAAAATGCAACGGTTGGTCGAGGTCCTTGGCCAAGTCCAAAGAAGAAACAGTTGCCTTCCAAGTGCCATCCGATGATGAAGCCGATGATGATGAACTTGCGTAAATCATCGAGACCGACAAGAAAGGGCCATAGAGCCAAAGGCACACCTGTACACTACTTTTGGATCCAAGGGCGATCCTTGAATACATTGATATATGGCACAAGGATCCAGAGACACCTATGCCTGATTTTCATTTGACTCCTAGACAAAGTCACATGTCGACCCATTTCATTTCTCAAGAGAAATGGAAATTTGAAAAGGCTAGGCGATCAAGAAAGCTCAATTCAGAAAGAGAAGTTCCTCGAGGAAAACGTTGTCGAATGACAACCGAGGAACTCTCAAGATCCAGCTCAAATCAAAGCCCTCGCTGATGACTTTGATGCCTATTATGCCGACCGGCAGGAGCCAAAGTCAGATTTGTCAACTGACAAAGAAGTTCACAAATGTTGCAGCCCCAACGCAACAAGAAGTTCCTCCGATGGAGCCTCCGCCAGCCCATCAAGAACATGCCAAGATCACCGATGATTTTCAGCCCGTCAAGACAATGCTAGTTCCAGGCTGATGACTCCATTCCACCACCGATGAAATTTCCGTGGCATCCACTAGTGGTGCGCCTCAAGAAATCGAGAAGTCAGGCAACCGTGATCTGGCCATACCGAGGAAATTCAAACAGATTCCTCACCTTCCTCCTCGCGCTTACACCAACTCCTATCCTTCCATCCGTGATCGATGTGAAGAAGACCAAGGCTGCAGAGCGAGCTGTAGTGAAGAAAAGGAAAGCATCAGCTGCTTCAAATTCTTCAGCCCAAGAAAATGAAGCCTATGACAAGCTCTTTGAAAATCCAATCGATGCTGTTCCAATTTCCTCCATTCCATCAAAGGACCTTGTTCCTTTGGTGAAGAATATGAGATCCCTAGCGGATCCGATGAAGAAAATCATTCTGCCGCTTCACGAGCAGATTGATGAAGAAATTGAAGTGGATGCAATCCTTCAACACCAATCATTTCTCGCTTATGCCTCAGCCTCACAGTCAAGAGGCTGGTGTTGAGGAAATTGAAGAAGATGTGGATATTGGAAGCACAACACCGTGATGAACGATGACTTTTGGGGCAGTCAAGATCCAAATTCTCCACGCTTCACTCCAATACAACAAATTCTTAGTCCTGCACCAACAGCTCAAATGAGCTCAAGAAACTCATCCCACCTCGTCTGCTGCATGAAGAAATTCCAGCCACTAGTGTCAAGAACTCCGCCGCTACTCCTTTGAACACGAGATCGCATATGAAGAGGAACCAGAAAATCCTCACCAAGAACCTGAGATTACGATTCCCGAGGTCGTGATGCAACTCATCGACACTCCATCGCCAAAGCCAAAGAATCCATTCTCAGCAAGCAAAAGTTCAAGGCTGAACTTTCTTCGGCGAAAGCATGTGTTCTTCATCGACTACAACCCATATGACTCGCCGTGATAAGGAAGAGGCGCTTCGCATCGCTAGTCAATCCAACTTCTATTCCTCTGCGTTATTCAACAAAGTCAACGCTTCGATCATGCACACATTCCTCACGTGGACATGGAATCTTCAATGTTCTTCATGATGCCGGTTTGCTGAATTTCTGCACCGACATCTGTGATAGGAATGAAGAACTCATTGTTCAATTCTATGCGACGCTGCACATCATCGGAGATTCTCAAGATGTGAACTCATGGGTACTGGATCGATGATGTAAAATACTCACTACAAGGCACCATCAACTCGAATTGCTTCGCGTCCTCCCACTCAGCCCCTCCCTTGATGGTGCTCGCTGCATCTACAACTAACCCGAAGCTAATCATTACATGCAAGTGCCGATGAAGCCTTTGAAGCCGTGGCAGGCCCCATGAACCAAATTCTCGTCAAGGAATTACTATATGTGCCTCTTGACTGCCTATCGATTCTCGACGAAGACAATGAGTCCTATCAAAGGCCACGACTCAAATGATGAAGAATTCGCTATTTCATGAAGAATATGCTTTTCAATATCATTCATGGCGCTCCCAACTTCCATGATTTCTTCATGAGGACTCGCAAATATTTATATGCCACCTTTTGAGTCAAGCCTTATGCACCATGGATTATGAGGTTCATCAGACAAGGTCTTCACTCAATTACAAGGCTGATACTCAACCACCAGAGCTACTTGCTCTCCAATTGAAGTCCTCAAACGGACATTTTCCTCACCGATGACAAAGGCAAGGCAATTGCTGTGATAGATGAAGGCATTCGCCCATCGGATGGTCAATTTCACAAGGCTGCATCCTACTCTACCAATGATAACTCGCCACTCATGACTCGCCGCCAATACCTCACCAAGCAAAATCCTCAAGCCACAAAGACCTGTGGTGATGACTGATTGTGATTTACTCTCGCCTTCATCAAGGTTGATCGCAATCATAAATGGGTCAAGCGCCGCTTGGTCAATTCTTCACAACATGACCTCAACACACAATGCAAAGAAGAAAACCAATATTACCTCCATGAAACCTTCAACCGTATTTCTGGCTGTTCTATCTGTTGGAAATATGCCCTAGAGGCAATAATAAATTAGTTATTATTATATTTCCTTGTTCATGATAATCGCTATTATCCATGCTATAATTGTATTGAAAGGAAACTCAGATACATGTGTGGGTATATAGACAACACCATGTCCCTAGTAAGCCTCTAGTTGACTAGCTCGTTAATCAATAGATGGTTACGGTTTCCTCGACCATGGACATTGGATGTCATTGATAACGGATCACATCATTAGAGAATGATGTGATGGACAAGACCCAATCCTAAGCCTAGCACAAAGATCGAGTTCAGATGCTAAAGCTTTTCTAATGTCAAGTATCATTTTAGACCATGAGATTGTGCAACTCCTGATACCGTGAGGAATGCTTTGGTGTACCAAACGCCACAACGAATCGGGTGGCTATAAAGGTGCACTACTGTATCTCCGGAAAGTGTCTCATGGTTGGCACGAATCGAGATCGATTTGTCACTCCGCCGACGGAGAGGTATCTCGGCCCACTCGTAGGACATCATCATATCGTGCACAATGTGACCAAGGGGTTGATCACGGATGATGTGTTACTTTAACGAGTAAAGAGATTTGCCGAAACGAGATTGAACTAGGTATCGATACCGACGATCGAATCTCTGCAAGTACAATACCGCTAGACAAAGGGAATTGTATACGGATCGATTGAGTCCTTGACATCGTGGTTCATCCGATGAGATCATCGTGGAACATGGGGAGCCAACATGGGTATCCAGATCCCGCTGTTGGTTATTGACCGAGAACGCCTCGTCCATGTCTACATGTCTCCGAACCCGTAGGGTCTACACACTTAAGGTCTGGCGACGCTAGGTTATAAAGGAAGTTTGTATGTGGTTACCGAATGTTGTTCGAGTCCCGATGAGATCCGGACGTCACGAGGAGTTCCGGAATGGTCCGGAGGTAAAGATTTATATATGGGAAGTCCTGTTTTGGTCACCTGAAAAGTTTCTGATATCGGATTGTAATGACCACCGGAGGGTCCTGGGTCCACCAAGTGGGGCCACCAACCCCAGAAGGTTATGTGGGCCAAGTGTGGGAGGAACCAGCCCCAAGGGGGGGCTGGTGCGCCCCACAAGAGGCCCAAGGCGCAAGGGGTGAGTGGAGAGGGCAACCCTAGGGCGATGGGGCCCCAAGGCCCATCTAGTGGGCTCCTCCCTCTCCCTCCCCTCTGGTCAGCACTCCCTTCCTGGAGGAAGGGGCAGGCTGCTCCCCTCTCCCTTGCCCCTATATATAGTGGAGGGGAGGAGGGCATCCACACCGAGCCTCGGGCGCCCTCCTCCCCGCTGACACCTCCTCCTCTCCCGTGGGTGCTTGGCGGCCCCGCAGGATTGCCACGCCTCCATCACCACCATGCCGCTGTGTTGCTGCTGGATGGAGTCTTCTCAACCTCTCCTCTCTCCTTGCTGGATCAAGGCGGGAGACGCCACCGGCTGTACGTGTGTTGAACACGGAGGTGCCGTCTGCTCGCACTAGGATCTCCGGTGATTTGAATCACGACGAGTACGACTCCTTCAACCTGCTCACTTGAACGCTCGCTTAGCGATCTACAAGGGTATGTAGATGCACTCCTTCCTCGCTGCTAGTTTCTCCATAGATAGATCTTGGTGACACGAGGAAAATTTTGAATTTCTGCCACGCTCCCAACAAAGGCATCATGAGCTAGGTCTATTGCGAGATTCTTTGCACGAGTAGAACACAAAGTAGTTGTGGGCGTTGATTTTGTTCAATATGCTTACTGCTACTAGTCCAATCTAGTTTCGACGGTATTGTGGGATGAAGCGCCCGGACCGACCTTACACGCACACTTACGTGAGACAGGTTCCACCGAATCGACATGCACTTGGTGCATAAGGTGGCTAGCGGTGCCGCCTCCCACTTTAGTCGGAACGGATTCGATGAAAAGGGTCCTTATGAAGGGTAAATAGCAATTGGCATATCACGCCTGGTTTTATGAGGTAAGAAACGTTTTGCTAGAAACCCATAGCAGCCACGTAAAACATGCAAACAACAATTAGAGGGCGCCTAACTTGTTTTTGCAGGTATGCTATGTGATGTGATATGGCCAAGAAGAATGTGATGAATGATATGTGATGTATGAGATTGATCATGTTCTTGTAATAGGAATCACGACTTGCATGTCGATGAGTATGACAACCGCAGGAGCCATAGGAGTTGTCTTTATTTATTGTATGACCTGCGTGTCATTGAACAACGCCATGTAATTACTTTACTTTATTGCTAACCGTAGCCATAGTAGTAGAAGTAATAGTTGGCGTAGACAACTTCATGAAGACACGATGATGGAGATCATGATGATGGAGATCATGGTGTCATGCCGTGACGATGATGATCATGGAGCCTCAAGATGGAGATCAAAGGAGCAAAATGATATTGGCCATATCATGTCACTATATAATTGCATGTGATGTTTATTATGTTTATGCATCTTGTTTACTTAGAACGACGGTAGTAAATAAGATGATCCCTCATACAAATTTCAAGAAGTGTTCTCCTCGATCGTGCAACTGCTAAAGTTCGTCGCTTCTAAGCACCACGTGATGATCGGTGTGATGGATTCTTACGCTCACATACAACGGTGTAAGACAGATTTACACAAGAAAACACTTAGGGTTAACTTGACGAGCCTAGCATGTATGCATATGGCCTCGAACACAGAGACCGAAGGTCGAGCATGAGTCGATAGTAGATACGATCAACATGAAGATGTTCACCGATGATGACTAGTCCGTCTCACGTGATGATCGGACACGGCCTAGTTGACTCGGATCATGTAATCACTTAGATGACTAGAGGGATGTCTATCTGAGTGGGAGTTCATAAGATGAACTTAATTATCTTGAACATAGTCAAAAGACCTTTTGCAAATTATGTCGAAGCTCGCGCTTTAGTTCCACTGCTTAGATATGTTCCTAGAGAAAATATAGTTGAAAGTTGAAAGAGCGATTATGCGACAAGAGAAAGCTTATGTCCCAATGCACCGCCACAGTGCAAAACCCCAAACGCCGCTTGTGGATGTTGCTAACATCGGACATACACGCTTTTGATAACTACGTGATAGTTCAGCTTAAACGGTTTAGAGTTGAGGCACCAAAGACGTTTTCAAACGTCATGAACATATGAGATGTTTCGAGGGCTGAAATTGGGATTTCAGCTCGTGCCCACGCCAAGAGGTATAAGACCGACGCATTTTCTTAGCCTGCAAACTAAGGGAGAAAAGCTCAATCGTTGAGCTTGTGCTCGATTGTCCGAAAGTGCAACAATCACTTGAATCGAGTGGAGTTGATCTTCCGATGAGATAGTGATGTTTCTCAAAGTCATTGCCACCAAGCTGCTAGAGCTTCGTGATGAACTATAACATATCAGGGATAGATATGATGATCTCTGAAGTATTCGCGATGTTTGACACCGCGAAAGTAGAAATCAAGAAGGAGCATCAATTGTTGATGGTTGGTGAAACCACTAGTTTCAAGAAGGGCAAGGGCAAGAAGGGATACTTCATGAAACGGCAAAACAGCTTGCTGCCTAGTGAAGAAACCCAAGGTTGAACCCAAACCCGAGACTAAGTGCTTCCGTAATAAGGGGAACAGACACCGGAGCAGAATTACCCTAGATACTTGGTAGATGAGAAGGTCGGCAAGGTCGATAGAAGTATATTGATATACATTATGTTAATGTGTACTTTACTAGTACTCCTAGTAGCACCGTGGTATTAGATACCGTTCTGCTAAGTGTTAGTAACTCAAATAAAAAGCTACGGAATAAACGGAGACTAGCTAAAGGTGAGCTGACGATATGTGTTGGAAGTGTTTCCAAGGTTGATGTGATCAAGCATCGCACGCCCCCTCTACCATCAAGATTAGTATTAAACCTAATAATTGTTATTTGGTGTTTATGCTGAGCATAGACATGATTGGATTATGTCTATCGTAATACTGTTATTCATTTAAGGAGAATAATGGTTACTCTATTTATTTGAATAATACCTTCAATGGTCTTGCACCTAAAAGAATGGTTTATTGAATCTCGACCGTAGTGATACACATTTTCATGCCAAAAGATATAAGATAGTAATGATAGTACCACTTACTTGTGGCACTGCCATGTAAGTCATATTGGTATAAAACGCATGAAGAAGCTCCATGTTGATGGATATTTGGACTTACTCATTTTTGAAAAGTTTGAGACATGTGAACCATGTCTATTGGTGTATACGCATGAAGAAACTCCATGCAGATGGATCGTTTGGACTCACT
>JAHIAM010005694.1:0-32351 GCA_021605205.1 Aegilops longissima | reverse complement strand
GAGTTGGGGATTTCAACTTTCATATTTGATTTTTATCAAGTAGTGAAGACGAGGATTTTGGTTTTAATTATTTTTCTCCGAAAATATTTCATTTTAAATAAATAAATGAGGGGAGATAATATGACTTCTCCAAAATAATTGAAATATCGGAGGAAAAATGTTAAAATCATTATTTGGTTTTTATTTGATTTATTTGGAATTTTAATTGCCCTAGAAAAATTTGCACGCTTTAAAAGTTGCATTTTAGGGGCCAAGAAAAGTTCATCTTGTTCTAAATATTTTATTTAGACGGAGAAAACTTCTTTTGGAATTTTAGATTTTTATTTATTTTTCTAGGAATTTTTCTTCACGGAATGTTCTTAAAAATGGAATCACACTGATCGGGCTAAAGGCTCAATGAGCCAAAGCCGCCCCCCGGCCGGGCTTTCTTCCCCTGCATGTCGGGCTTGGCACGGACGCCGAGGGAGTCCGAGCTGGACTCCACCCGGCGCCTCTTCCTAAGCCGCCTCGCCGCCCTCCTATATATGCCACCACACCACACCACCACCTCTGGCCACCACAAGTCTGCCACTGTGAGCTCCGAGCCCGAGCCGCCTGAGTTCGATCCGCATTGCTTGCCGCCAAGGCTGTTCTCGCCGAGCAGCTGCCCTCCTCGACCCCACCGAGTCATTGGCCGAGCCTCACGGACGACTCACCACCGGAGGTAGCCTGCTGTCGGTTTTTTTAAATATCCCTTCGGTTTTTTTATATAAACCCTAGCCCCTTTTTTTTTTTATTAGATCAGTTTTTTTTCGGTTTATTTATTTTGAAAACGCTCACTCAGTTTGTTTCGCTTTTACGTAACATGTTCGCTGTTAGTTTTTGCTAACGAACGCTCGCTCGCTTAGACGTGCTCATGATTTCTTTTATCGAATTATTCCGCGGTTATTCAATTTGATTTCGAACCAATGTTCAAACTAGTATAACTTTTCATTGCTTAGCGGAATCATGTATTCAAGCGCCTAGAGTTTCATCTCAAACCTCTTTCCGAATAATCAACTTAAACCAGTTTTTATCTTTGTAAAATTTGACTCTAGTTCAGATTAGTAAACGGACCATGTTTTTCTCCGCTTGAGTTCCGTTGTTCCGCTTTGGTTTGATTCTTTTGCAAACCGGAGTTCTTAAGTTGAACTCTCCGTCAACCTCTTTCAGTTGAAGTTTCGCCAGTGCATCTTTGTTTGTTGCTTATGTATGTATTGTTTGCTTGCATGAGAATTCCTGAAGTGCGCGTTGTTACTACGAAGTCTCTAGGATTCACGGATCGCCAAGAACGCAAGTAACACTTGATCATATCTTTTCATACCCAGTTTTTATGCATTAGCTCAATCCTCCAACATTGCATGATTAGGATGGCATTAATTTGTGGGTTGGGAAGTAGATGATGAGGTAGGAACCTTATTGCCTCACATTTCAAACCCTTGGGAGTTACTTCTACGTTATGCTTATATTGCCATGCTATGCTCGAGACGTGGTTTGGGTTTGAGAGATATTCACTACGATGTGAGATTATTAATTAATGGTTTACTTTAAGGTGGCAACTTAAATACACATCCGGGTGGATTGAGGCACCGGGAACCCAAAGGTTGTCTGTTTTATTTTTTTGAAATCCTGGGGTACCGGTGATCTTCCTATGGACCGCCACCCAAGCTCAAAGGAACTGAGATTATTCATGCTAGAAACTTCCGTGCAGCCACAAGCTATTATGGGCTCTAGCATAGTTGAGTAAGTTACGTGAAGCTCTCAAGAGGTAGGTCAAGAGGTAGTGGGTTTTATAGGTTTGGTATGATCTATCCGAGTAGAGAGTTAATGTTTCAAAGATCGTGTCTCGCCATCCGCTTTCAAACACCATGCAAAGGCGAGAAACCAACGGAGGCGATCGAGTCTTTGTGGGGAAAAGTCCGCAAACCTCGCAGAGTGTACAATCTAATCATGGTTAGCCGTGTCCCGTGTTATGGACAATTCTGAGTATCTAGTACTTGAGTATTCACATGTATCTCATCACTCTAAATTAATATGCTTGGGTTGTTAATCACTTTAATTGGGATTGAGTTAGTTATACCTTCAATGATGTTTCAACCACCATGATAGTTAAAGTAAAATTTATTCCTTTGATGTAGGGAAAATTGGCTTTTCGCAAAATCTGAACATAGAGCTTTCCACCAGCCATATATGCATGTAGTATAGCTTATTCTTTCATTACTCTCTATGTGTTACATTGCCAAAGATATTCCATGTGCCGACCTGTTTCGGCTGCAACGATTATGTTGCGCACTTTTCAGACGAGGAGTAAGGATTGTAGGTCGCTGCCGCGCAGCTCGCTTATGCGCTGAGTTGATGGACTCACTTTTATCTTCCAAGCCTTCCGCTGTTATCGCATTAGATGGCCTTGCCATATTATTGTAATAAGTTCTCTTTGAGACATTCGATGTAATAAGTGTGTGATTGCTACTGTTATAAATCCTTCGAGTAATCGTGTGTCAAGATTACCGATCCAGTGATGACATGTATACGTAGACTTGACCATCTGAGGTCGGGTCGCTACAAGATGGTATCGAGCACACGCCGAGTGTAGGACACGACCACTAAGATAAAACCATAGGTCACCCTCTCTACTCATTTCTCCGACCTCTCCATTTTTCCACTCTTTAGGATGACGGAGATGAAGTACAAGTTTGCCCAACCGGATGAAGACACACCTTCGGACGCCACTTGAAGGAAGTCACTAGGTACCTGAATATTGAATACCAAGCTTCACCCGGACGCATAACGCCACCTTACCGTAAGAAGAATGCTGGAAGATTCAAGCCTAGTTCCCGGAAGGACGCCACCAAGCACGGAGCCCATAGTATGTGTTTTCAATGCACCAACATGGAGTTTGGGAAAGAGTATGGCAGCTCACATTACCATGGGACGATTGAGAAGTCTACAACAAGGAGCTTAAAGACACCATATACCAAATATGTGGGCGCCGAGACGAGCAATGGGAAGTAATTAGCACCAAGAAGGATAGATCCATTGCAGCTACATCCAGGAGCTAAACCAGCACATTCGACGTCATGAGAACCAGATGTGCTAAGCACATGATGGATTTGAAGAAGGCGTAAAACTAAGATCATCGAATTGGAGGAAGAACTCAAGTCTACACGCTGATGGATATGAGGAAGAAATCAAGATACTATCGAGAAGAACGATTTACCTAGTCAAGAAGATTGAGTCTTCATGGGAGGACCAGCACCCAAGGAAGAGGAGCAAGAAGAGGAAGAAGACCCCACTTGTCCGTATAACTACATCATCATCGCATTTACACCGACTCAGATCCAAGTGATGATGACTATGAAGACGGGTCGAGCAGACATCATGGAGTCTTCCACCGATCAAAATTTCTAGATGACCACCAAATATTAGTAGTATTTTCCCCATGTAACTAGTAGTAGTTGAGCACTTATGCGATAGTCCTAGATCGCTTTGTATGCCCTTGCTTGCTTGATTGAATGAATGTGTGTTTGCCTCATGTGCATATGGGTAGTGCTTTCTCACTAGACCTCTTTCTATTTCTAATCTCCCATCTAAACCCTCGATGCCTCCGAGACGTGACTCGTTTTGCTTTCCCACCGGAGCTCACTCAGCTTGATCCAACAGAAGAATGCCTTGATGCAATTGCTAGTTCAGAACCGCAAACCAGGCAACAACAACAACAACAACAACAACAACAACCGCCAAAGGGACAATTTAGCCTCGCTTCGAGGTTACAACCGCCGTGTTTTCCAAAGAGCACCGAGCCAATAGTTGCGTATGACCGGTTACGCCAGATTGAAGGAGTTAACCATCGCAGATGCACGGATGTTGAAAGAGTGCGCTTTGTCATGACATCAATTGATGGACCAGCAGAAATGCATGGTGGGAGAATTACACGCTACTTTTCCTATAGCCAATGTCACTTGGGACCAGTTCCAACAAGTTTTCAGACGCCCATGTTTCAACTGGAGCCATGCAGATAAAGAAGCGTGAGTTCCGAACTTACGCTAGGGAACCGTATCAGGCCCAAGACGCGGGATGAGTTTAGCGTTATCACGCTATGCCCTCGATGTGGGCCACGGATGCTGCCAAGCAAGAGAAGTTTATGGAAGGACTGAATGATGAGATGAGTATGCAGATGGTGGCAACTTTCAACAACTACCAGGAGTTGGTAGATAAGGCCCTAATGATTGAAGGAAAGCAGCAGCAAATTGAGAGTCGTAAGAGGAAGTATGGACAAGGGAAGTATAACTCAGAGCTCACCATAAACCTCGCTTAACCCTCGAACTCGGAGGACTAGTTCATAACCATGGAGGACATAACCATACTCGAGGAGGATCGCATAATGGTGCGAAGAATGGGAATGGAAATGCAGCCAACAATAATCGAATCGCTTAACCCAGCTACACCCGCTAAGAGAGACTTGAGCCAAGTTATTTGCTTTAAGTGGAAGACAGGCACTATGCCAACGACCGCCTTCAAGGAAAGAATGGAACGAAATGGGAGCGCTGGAAGAAGCCCAATCCATTCAACAAAGGATAAGTGAACCACGTTAACGTGGAGGAAGTTGAAGAGCAGCCGGATGCGTAATAGGTAAGTTTTTGGTTCACCATTTACCGCTATTGTTCTTTTCGACACTGCATCGATTCATATATATCAAGGGATTTGTGGATAAGTTTGGTTACCAACCCACCCTTAGAACCCTCTTTAGTGAGCTCGCTCGAGCAGTAGTATATGGCTAACAGATGGTGCACCCAGATACCCTCAATCATTGGCACACATGTTTTTCCGTCTCAATTAATTATCTTGGAGTCGCAAGGATTGGATGTGATATTAGGTATGGATTGATGTCAAAGTTTGAGGAAGTATCGATCTGCTAGCAAGTCAATTTATCTTACCACCCTGCAGGGAAAAAGGATTAAGTATGTATCTAGGCATGTGCCTAGGAGGAGCTATGAATATTCCTCACGGAGTTGTACAAGAGGAAGTACCAGTAGTGAAGGATTATCCAGATGTTTTTCCTAAGAGTTACTGTGCATGCCACCGGATCGAGACATCGAAGTTTCGATAGAACTAATACCGTGTACAGGCCAATCTCAAAGAGACTCCTATCGGATGCCCGCAAATGATCCGGAGGAAATTAAGAAGCAGATCAAGGAGCTATTGGAGAAAGGTTACATTCAGAGAAGTTCATCACCTTGGGAGCTCCAAGATTTTTGGTGGAGAAGAAGGATAAACCTAAGGATGGTTGTTGATTACCGAGCCTCAATGAAGTAACGATAAAGAACAAGTATCCCTTATCGATGATTAATGATCTGTTTGATCAGTTGCAAGGAGCTAAGGTGTTTTCTAAGATTGATCTACGATCAGGATACCATCAATTGAAGATCCGAGAGAAGGATATACCAAAGACAACATTCACCACACGATATGGATTATATGAGTATACGGTCATGTCGCTTGACCGACTAACGCCCCGCTTATTTCATGAGTATGATGAACAAAGTGTTCATGGAGTATTTGGACAAGTTTGTTGTGGTGTTTATCGATGATATTATGGTTTACTCAAGAACTAAGAGGAGCACGCAGAACACCTACGCTTGGTTCTTGAGAAACTCAGGACACCAGCTTATATGCCAAATTCAAAGCGCGTAGTTTTGGTTAAAGGAAGTTGATTTCTTGGGCATGTTATATCAGAGAAGGTATAGCAAGAGATCCCAAAGAAAATTCAGTCACCAATCGAGTGGTTGGCACCCACTTCAACCACGAGATTCAGCTTCCTTGGACCGGGTGGTATTATCGGAGATTCATTGAGAATTTTTCCAAGATTGCTAAACCAATGATGAATTAATAAAGAAGGATACCAAGTTCAAATGGACATGAGGATTGTGAGACAAGCTTCCAAGAGTTGAAGAAACGTTGACTACAGCCCAAAGGCTTTACATCGCGATATACATAAGGAGTTTCAAGTGTATTGTGATGCCTCTCGCTTGGGACTTGGATGTTCTTATGCAGAAGGAAAAGTTGTTTCAGATGCCTCACGACAACCAAGCCTCATGAGTTGAACTATGCCACGATGATTTGGAGCTAGCAGCTGTGAGTACATGCGCTGAAGACCTGAGACATTATCTCATGGGAAACCGCTGTGATGTGTACACGAATCATAAGAGTTTAAAGTACATTTTCACACGTATGAGTTAAACCTCGCATGCAGGAGATGGCTGGAACTTATAAAGGATTACGACATGAAGCTACACTATCATCCAGAAAAGCCAACATGTGAAAGTGCACGCTTTGAGCTCAAGAGTTATGCCAATATCCTTAAGGGTAGAGGACTCGCCAAAGGAGTTAGCAGAGGATGTTATGGAACTTCAGTTGAGATTGTTCCAAGAGGTTTTCTTGCAACAATGGAGGTTCAATGACCTTGTTAGACAAGATTCGAGACGCCAAAAGGAGGATAAAGAGATTGCTGAGATAAAGGAAAGATGGGCAAAGGAAAAGCCAAAGGTTTTCATGAGGATGAGCACGATACCTTGTGGTTTGAGGATCGGATTTATGCCCAACAATTCGGAGATCAGAAGTTAATACTTGAAGAGGCCCATGACTCACCATACTGATTCACCCCGAAACACCAAGATGTATTTGGACTTGAAGGAACGCTTCGTGGATCGGTATGAAGAAGGATATTGCCGAGTATGTAGCCAGATGTATGTATGCCGTAGAGTGAAGGCAGAGCATCAAAAGCCAGCAGGATCACAGCAGCCTATGCCAATACCGAATGGAAGTGGGACAAACTTGGCATGGATTTTATCACCGGATTACCCGTAACCAAAGCAGATATGATTCAATATGGGTAGTGGATCGGTTGACCAAAGTAGCTCACTTTATCCCAAAGGAAAACAACTTATACAAGTGCAAGGTTGGCCAAGATATATATGACCAGGATCAGAGTGTTTGCATGGAGTTCCGAGGAGCATCAGACGATAGAGGAACACAGCTTACTTCAAAGTTTTGGCATCAACTACACCAGCACTTTGGGTACCAGATTGAGTTCAAGATCGCTTTCACCCGCAGACGGATGGATGTAGAGAGAGTCAATCAGATTTTGGAGGACATGTTGAGAGCCTCAGGCGCTAGATTATGGATCTAGTTGGGATGATAATTTGCCGACGCAGAAGTTCTCATACAACAACAGCTACACAAAGCCAGCTTTGAAGATGGCACCGCTCAAGCTCTGCTGGACGCAGATGTAGAACACCTTGATGGGACGAGGTCGGAGACCGGCAGCTTGTTTGGACCAGATTTGATCAAAGACTCAGAGGAGAAGGTTAAACTGATCGTGAGATAAGCTAAAATTGCTCTTACCTAGACAGAAGAGTTACGCAGATTCAAAACGCAAGGAAGTAACCTATGAAATCGGAGATGAGCATATTCATGTAGTATCACCCTTGAGGGGAGGAAACGCTTTGGAGTAAAGGAAAGTTAGCCCCAAGATTTGTAGGACCATATCGTGTTTTGGAACGTAATGGGAGAAGTTGTCACAAACTGGAGTTACTCAAGGATTGTCAGGAGTTCACGATGTGTTTCACGATCACAATCAAGAAGTGCCACGCTGAGATGGCCGACATACCGTTAAAGGACACAAAGGTCTCTGGAGGCGATACAATTGGATAATAATTTGACTTATGAGGAGAAACCAAGAAAGATTTTGGATTTCGATAGCCGAGTCACTGCAACAAGGTGATCAAGTTTTGCAAAGTTCAAGGAGCCACCATACCGAGGAGGAAGCCACCGGGAGAGAGAAGAGGATATCCACCATCTACTTTTTCTAGTTAACCCGAATCTCGAGGGCTAGATTCATCTTATGGGGTAGGTTTGTAACATCCCAAATTTTCAATTTGGCATGTTATACATAGGTCATCCATGCATACCATATTTTATTGCATTCTTGCTTTCAAATCCTCAAGATCCTAAGCAACTCAAGGACCCTGAGAGAGTTGGGGATTTCTCAACTTTCATATTTGATTTTTATCAAGTAGTGAAGACGAGGATGTTTGTTTTAATTATTTTCTCTCCAAAAATATTTCATTTTAAATAAATAAATGAGGGGAGATAATATGACTTCTCCAAAATAATTGAAATATCGGAGGAAAAATGTTAAAATCATTATTTGGTTTTTATTTGATTTTATTTGGAATTTTAATTGCTTCTAGAAAAATTTGCACGCTTTAAAAGTTGCATTTTAGGGCCAAGAAAAGTTCATCTTGTTCTAAATATATTATTTAGACGGAGAAAACTTGTTTTGGAATTTTAGATTTTTATTTATTTTCTAGGAATTTTTCTTCATGGAATGTTTTAAAAATGGAATCACTACTCGACTGGGGCTAAGGCCCAGCCCGAGCTGCAAGGGCCCGCCCAGCCGCCTTTCCCTCAGCAGCAACCGCAGGTTTGGCACGGACGCCGAGGAGTCCGAGCCGACTCCACCCGGCGCCTTCCCCGAGCCGCCCGCCTTCCCCAAGCCGCCTCACCACCGCCCATATGCCGCCCGTCCACACCACCACCTCACCACCCAACCTGAGCCTGTCAGCCGGAGCCCGAGCCCTGCCGCCTCGAGCCTCGATCCGCAGCCGTCAGCTGCCTCTCCCCACCACTCGCCGAGCCGCCGAGCCTCGCCCATCGCCGACCCTCACGGACGACTTCCCACGGAGGTAGCTCCTGCTGCTGTTTTTTTAAAAATCCTTCGGTTTTTTATATAAACCCTAGCCTGTTTTTTATTAGATCGGTTTTTTTCGGTTTATTTATTTTGAAAACGCTCACCAGCTCGTTTCGCTTTACGTAACATGTTCGCTGCTTAGTTTTGCTAACTAACGCTCGCTCGCTTAGACGCTCGCATTTCTTTTATCGAATTATTCCGCGTTATTCCGAATTTGATTTCTGAACCAAAGTTCAAACTAGTATAACTTTTCATTGCTTATCGGAATCAGGATTCAAGCTACTGGAGTTTCATCTCAAACCTCTTTCTGAATAATCAACTTAAACCAGTTTTTATCTTGTAAAATTTGACTCTAGTTCAGATTAGTAAACGGACCATGTTTTTCTCGCCGCTTGAGTTTCGTTGTTCCGCTTGGTTTGATTCTTTTGCAAACCTGAGTTCTTAAGTTGAACTCTCCGTCAACCTCTTTCAGTTGAAGTTTCGCTGTGCATCTTTGTTTGTTGCTTATGTATGTATTGTTTGCTTGCGATAGAATTCCTGAGTGCTAAGCGTGTTACTACGAGTCTCTAGGATTCACGGATCGCCAGCTAAGGCAAGTAACACTTGATCATATCTTTTCATACCCAGCTTTTATGCATTAGCTCAACCTCCAACATTGCATGATTAGGATGGCATTAATTTGTGGGTTGGGAAGTAGATGATGAGGTAGGAACCTATTGTTCGTTATTTTCAAACCCTTGGGAGTTACTTCTACGTTATGCTTATATTGCCATGCTATGCTCAGAGACGTGGTTTGGGTTTGAGAGATATTCACGACAGATGTGAGATTAAATTAATGGTTTACTTTAAGGTGGCAACTTAAATACACATCTGGTGGATTGAGGCACCTGGGAACCCAGGTTGTCTGCTTTATTTTTGAAACCTGGGTACCTGCAGTGATCTTCCTATGGACCGCCACCTGTGCTCAAAGGGAACTGAGATTATTCATGCTAGAAACTTCCGTGTGCAGCCACAAGCTATTATGGGCTCTAGCATAGTTGAGTAGGTTACGTGAAGCTCTCAAGAGGTAGGTCAGCAGGTAGTGGGTTTTATAGGTTTGGTATGATCTATCCGAGTAGAGAGTTAATGTTTCGAAGATCGTGGTCTCGTCCATCCGCTTTCAAACACCATGCAAAGGCGAGAAATCAACGGAGGCGATCGAGTCTTGTGGGGAAAAGTGCAAAACCTCCGCAGAGTGTACAATCTAATCATGGTTAGCCGTGTCCCCGCTATGGACAATTCGAGTATCTAGTACTTGAGTATTCACATGTATCTCATCACTCTAAATTAATATTGCTGGGTTGTTAATCACTTTAATTGGGATTGAGTTGGGGTTATACCTTCTCAATGATGTTTCAACCACCATGATAGTTAAAGTAAAATTTATTCCTTTGATGTAGGGAAAATTGGCTTTTCGCAAAAATGTAAACATAGAGCTTTCCACCAGCCATATATGCATGTAGTATAGCTTATTCTTTCATTACTCTCTATGTGTTACATTGCCAAGATATTCCATGTGCTCGACTGTTTCGGCTGCAACGTATTATGTTGCGATTTTCGGACGAGGAGTAAGGATTGTAGGTCGCTGTTGCAGCCTCGCTTATGCTGCTGGAGTTGATGGACTCACTTTATCTTCCAAGCCTTCCAATGTTATCGCATTAGATGGCCTTGCCATATTATTGTAATAAGTTCTCTTTGAGACATTCGATGTAATAAGTGTGTGATTGCTACTCTATTATAAATCCTTCGAGTACTGTGTGTGTCAAGATTACCGATCCAGGATGACACAAGTACGTAGACTTGACCATCCGAGGTCGGGTCACTACAGAATCGAGTATCACTGCCGCCAACCACTGCTCAAGAGCAAAGGAACCCTAGCAGTCTAGCTTGAAACAGCAAGAGAGCAAGAGCTAAGAAATAGAGGAAAATATGTACATAAGAGGATGAAAGGGAAGTCAATCGCAGACTAAAACGAAAGCAAACAGAGTAATTTGACCTCCACCCCGGGTTCAACTCACGCCGACGCCCCAGAAAGAAAACAGAGAAGCAACTTCTCCGTGAGAAGAGGGGAACGAAGAAGGAATTGATTTGGAGAGGCTAATGAGCGGAACGGGGAGAGCGGAGGTTAAAAGGTGAGTGGAGAAACCGACGGCTAAAGTTTAGAACCGCATGGGCTTCCACTATCTCCGGGTAGTTACGAACGATAATAGCAAAAAATAAATACAATAAAAAATAATATAGCTGAGAAAACAAACAGCTAAAGTACAAATAATAACTCACAACAAGACAATAAAATTATCAAAATGTACAAACGAATAATAATTCATAACGGTTCTGCTTTTTCACCAAAAAAATAAAGATAAGATAAAGGGGCAAATCATGTACTCATCGTGCGTTCTCTTAAGTGTGGTGCAAGGGGAACAAGTCATGTTACGGAGATGTGTCAAGATTACTATGCTCCTCGGTGTAGGGTGCGATATGGCGCAGCAGTGGTTATTCTGCTTCCCCACCCCCACACGCACCCCACACACCGCCTAAAGCTAGATAATGGTGGCAAGTCCATACAAGGAAGATGTGTCAAGATAACTATGCACCGAGGGCAGTGCGGTTATTTTGTTTCCCCACCCCCACACGCACTCCACACACCCCTAAGATAGATAATGGGGGCAAGTCATGTTACGGACTGGCCTCGATGCGACGCCAAGAAGACGCCTGCTGTCAACAGCTATGGCTCGCTCCCTGCTCGGCCTCGCCGGGATGGGAGAGGGGGTCCCGATCCCCTCACCCCCTGCCCGACTCGCTAACACGGCAAAGCAGCACTGCTTGACAAAGAAGGCGTGTTATTCTGTCCCCCCCACACGCACTCCACACAGCCACCCAAGATAGATAATGAGGGCAAGTCCATACAAGGAAGATGTGTCAAGACAACTATGCACCGAGGGGCAAGGCGGTTATTCTGCTTCTCACCCCCCCCACACGCACTCCACACACCCCTTAAAGATAGATAATGGGGCAAGTCCATACAAGGAAGATGTGTCAAGACAACTATGCACCGAGGGGTAGCGCGTTATTCCGCCCCCACACACACACACGCACCAACACACCCCTAAGATAGATAACGGGCAAGTCATGTTACTGATTGCTCAAGATGCTGCGACGCCGCTGCACGGGCCGCCGCCTCACACGGCTCATTTTAGCTCGGCTCGCTGGGATGGGGAGGGGGGTCCCACCCCCTCCCCGCCTCCCCGGCTCCACTCACGCTAACGCTGCAAGGCGCCTGCTTGACAGCGCACGTGTTATTCTGCCTCCACACACGCACTCCACACACCCCCTAAAGATAGATAATGAGGGCAAGTCCATACAAGGAAGATGTGTCAAGACAACTATGCACCGAGGGGCAAGGCGGTTATTCTGCTTCCCCACCCCCACACGCACTCCACACACCCCCTAAAGATAGATAATGGGGAAAGTCCACAAGGAAGATGTCAAGATAACTATGCACCGGCGGGTAGTGCGGTTTTCGTTTCACCCCACACTCCCCACACACCCCTAAGATGATAATGGGGCAAGTCATGTTACGGATCGGCCCAGACATGCGACTCGCTGCATGCCACGCCGTCAGCTTGCCACGCTCGTTTCGCTTGGCCTGCCGGAAGGGGACCCTCCCCCTGGCTCGCCTCGCGCTTAACGCGACAAAGGCGCTTTGTTTGACAGCGAGCGGTTATTCTGCTGTCCCCCACACACGCACTCCACACACACCCCTAAAGATTGATAATGGGGCAAGTCCATAAGGAAGATGTGTCAAGACAACTATGCACCGAGGGGCAGTGGTTATTCTGTTTGCCCCACACGCCCCACACACCCCTAAGATAGATAATGGGGCTAAGTCATAGTTACGGACTCGCCTGCATGCGACGCCACGCAGATGTCGCATGGCTGTCAGTCACACAGCTGCTTTGCTCGCCTCGCCGGGAAGGGGGTCCCACCCTCCCCACGGTGCTCGGCTCGCTAACGCGGCAAAGGCGCTGCTTGACAAAGCGCATGGCGGTTATTCCTCCCCCCCCCACATGCACCCACACACCCCCTAAAGATAGATAATGGGGGCAAGTCCATACAAGGAAGATATGTCAAGATAACCACGCACCGAGGGGAAGTGCGGTTATTCTGCTTCCCACCCCACACGCACTCCACACACCCCCTAAAGATAGATAATGGGGCAAGTCCATAAAAGGAAGATGTGTATGTACAACTATGCACCGAGGGGTAGTGTGTTTATTCTGTTTCCCCCCACACGCACCCATACACCCCTAAGATAGATAGTGGGGGCAAGTCCATACAAGGAAGATGTGTCAGTACAACTATGCACCGAGGGGAAGTGCAGTTATTCTGTTTCCCCACCCCCACACGCACTCCACACACCCCAAAGATAGATAATGGGGCAAGTATGTTACGGACTCGGCCCGATGCGACGCCACAGACGCCATGTCGCCGTCACACATTCGACTGCCTGCTCGCCTCGCCAGATGGAGGAGGGGGTCCCATCCCCTCCCTCTGCTCACGCGCTTAACGCTGCAATGCGCCATTTGATGTGCACAGGCGTTATTTTGTTTCACACGCACTCCACACACCCCTAAGATAGATAATGGGGCAAATCTATACAGGGAAGATGTGTCAAGACAACTATGCAATCGAGGGGCAGCGGTTATTCTGTTTGCCCCACACGCACTCCACACACCCCTAAGATAGATAATGGGGCAAGTCCATACAAGGAAGATGTCAAGACAACTATGCACCGAGGGCTGTGCGGTTATTCGCTCTCCCCACCACACGCACTCCACACACCCCTAAGATAGATAATGGGCAAGTCATGTTACGGACTCGTTTCGAATGTGACGCCACAGCACGCCGTGTCGCCGCCTACCACGGTTTTTTCTCTTGGCTCAGCTCACGGATGGGAGGGGGGGTCCCGACCCTCCCTGCCTGGCTCGCCTACGCTTAAAGTGGCAAAGGCCTGCTTGACAACTATGCACCGAGGGCGGTGTTATTATGTTTCCCCACCCCCACACGCACCTCCACACACCCCCTAAAGATAGATAATGGGGGCAAGTCCATACAAGGAAGATGTGTCAAGACAACTATGCACCGAGGCAAGCATGTATTATTTTGTTTCCCCACCCCCACACGCACCTACACACACCCCTAAGATAGATAATGGGGCAAGTCATGTTACGGACTTCCTCCGCATGCGACGCCGTGGAACGCCGCTGTCGTCATACGGCTGCTCGGCTCCCGACCTCCGGGATGGGGAGGGGGTCCTGACTTCTTCCCCGGCTCACCGCGAACGCTGTAGTGCGCGCTGCTTGACAGCGCAGGCGGTTATTCTGCTTCCCACATGCACCCATACACCCCTAAGATAGATAATGGGGGCAAGTCATGTTACGGACTCGCTCAGATGCGACG
This sequence comes from Aegilops longissima, assembly GCA_021605205.1. Classification (NCBI taxonomy): domain Eukaryota; kingdom Viridiplantae; phylum Streptophyta; class Magnoliopsida; order Poales; family Poaceae; genus Aegilops; species Aegilops longissima. Next base: position 18,085 of record JAHIAM010005694.1, on the reverse strand, counting down.
CCAAGGCACGCCGCCGCCGTGGCTCTACGGCCATGTTTCTCGCTCGGCCTCGCCGGATGGGGAGGGGGTCCCGACCTCCCCCGGCCAAATTTCGCTGGAACATGGCTGTGCGCTGCTTGACAAAGCGAAGGCGTTATTCTGCTTCGTGCCGGTGTCAAACCGCGGATCTCGGGTAGGGGGTCCCGAATCAAGGCCTAGGAGGATGGTAACATGAGACAAGTGACACGATGTTTTTACCCAGGTTCGCCCTCTCGATGGAGGTAATACCTTACCCCGCTTGATTAATATTGATGATATGGGTAGTACAAGAGTAGATCTACCACGAGATCGAGAGGCTAAACCCTAGAAGCTAGCTTATGGTATGATTGTTGTTCGCCCCACGGACTAAAACCTTCGTTTATATAGACACCAATAGTGTTAGGGTTACAGTAGTTGGTTACAATGGTAGGAGATCTACATATCCGTATCACCAAGCTTGCCTTCCACGCCAAGGAAAGTCCCATCCAACACGGGACGAAGTCTTCAATCTTGTATCTTCATAGTCTAGGAGTCCGCCAAAGATGATAGTTCGCTATCCCGACACCCCTAGTCCAGACTCCTCAAGAGCTCTCGAACCAAAGCTTCAATGACGCATTTGAGTTCGCACGATATTGTCTTCGCATTGCAAGGCGGGTTCCTCCTCCCAATACTTCATAGAAGGTTTTGAACACTGGATAGTGTCCGCTCGCAAAACAAGTTCCACATACCACCGTAGAGAGAATAACTTTTTGCACAGATTCGTCGACGATTCCGCGGTGTGACATCACATCGCGCCACCCTTTATTCGAATTGTTTTTACCGTCCCCACCTCGCCAGGCGAGCGAGGCGGTTTCTTGGCACGCCCTCATCAAAGCGTAGATCGTGGCCCCTTATTCCGGGATTCTCATCAATACGGACGGTAACCCAACTGCGTTCGCTGGCACGCCGACTCTATCGGGCGAGTCCCAATTGACCACGGAGGGCTCTGGTATTCAACCTCTTTATAATGAGACCAAGGCCCTTCTTCTTTTTCCACCCTCCATCGAAGTTCGCCGCCGAAGTTCTAACACCCAAAGCTTCAGATTTAGGCGCTTCGACCTTCGATGATGTCCGCCCGACCAGCTCAAGCCGATGGATGTCTTCTTCCATTACGTAAGAAGATGTGCTAAAGCCATGAGACGCCAGTATCTAATCGGCGATATTTCAGATAGGCTGCCTGCCCAGCAGGTTATTCCTACCCTGAGCCCGCTAGAGCGTGGTGTTCGTGGTCTCTTCCTTCGGGTTTAGGCTTCCCGACGGATCCCTTTTAAAGTGGGGCCATGTTTTATTATTATGGCTGGATTTCCATGACTTGAACCGAGTCCATCCTCCATATCTCGGCCATTCATTGTCATATGTGAAGCTCTTCTCTCCAGATACCCCCTCATTTTGGACTGTGGCTCAAGACCTTCAAGGTGGAACCAAAGATGATCGAGGGGCAACAAACAGAAGTGCGGAGGGGCGGTCATAAGTGTGGGCCGATGTCTGCGGGCCCGAGGGCTCTTTTCAAGAGGAGCTTGGTTTGTGGCAACGGGAGGGTTCTATATCACCGCCTCCTGTGGGCACCAAATGGGTGGCGCCCCCCGCCTTCCGCTCAGGTCCACCACAGCGGCGGGCGCTATGGGTCAACAAGGCTCGACTGGGTCCGCCCAAGGACGCTCTCCTCAGGTGGTCGATTCGAGACCTCAAAGAAAGAGAGATCAATATGGTCAGAGTGGCGTGAGGGTTATGTTGATTCTGCGCTTCGCTTCGGGCTAACGCCGCCCCTCCGTCTGCAAGGACTTAATCCGAGGGACCACGAAGTTCTCCAACATTTTATGGGTACGACGCCTGGAAATGTATAAACTGTCGGATCACAAGAGAAGTGTCCGACCTGACCGAGGACGCAGGACTAAGCTGCAATTTCCCCATACTCAAGTAAGTAGTCCCTGTACTGACATGCTGTCCGCTCATTTATCATGAACTTGCCCTAAAGGGCTGTTTGAACAGGAGTGATAGCATAAGGCAAAGTTGTTAAGGTGTCCGCCTCCCAGAGACCGCACCGGATCCCATGCCTGACCAAGATGTTGAAGGCCACGCCTTTTGAATAAGGCCAAGGAGCGGAAGCAACCTGCTCCATGAAGGAGGCTTCAAGGAAGGAGGGATCAAAGTCCCACCCTCCAAGGAGAGAAGAGGACTGCTGAAGATCCGAGGTCAAGGCCTCAAAGAGGGAAAGAAATTCTTGTCGAGAGTCCGCGCTGGGAAGTACCTCAAGCGCACAATTTCTAAGGGGATCAGCCCCTCCAATGAGCCGTAAGTAAAAAGAAGGGGTCCTGTGAATAAAGAACATCCTCAGATTTACTCAAGATAACCGAAATTGTACTTTGTAGTTCGGATCTCAGTTTCTTCTTCCGCAGAGCTCGCTTCGGGGATCTTCTTCCGAGATGATGGAGAGCGAACGCTTCGCCTATCGCACCTTCATGCAGGCGAGGACCCCGAGGTGTCTTCGCCAAGGGTTTCTCGTCCCGGCAAGGTGAAGGTCCAGCCGCCAGCTACGCGGCGGTCGGAGGAGCCAAGGATCTGTGGGCGAAGCGGCTATCTCGTGAGATCACCGCGGCGCTTAATGGGTATGGTGATTGAAAGAATTGCATCCGCTGAGCGGAGCGAATGAAGCCGCTTAAGCTTACCGACGGGTTCGAGGTACGCAAAATGATGTACCTTCGACAGCTTATGCATATAAAATGCGCTCAGACAGATAGTAGCCCCGAGACTCGGGTATGTTTGTCAAAATTGACAGCGTACGAGGATCATAATCTCAGCTATAACATATCACCGCCCTAAATAGGTGGCGGGCGTCCGTGGCCAGCCGATCGATGAATTTGCCGTAACTAAAGCGCAACTTGACGAGGTAGATGCGACATCGCGCTTTGTCAATAAGCGTTTGACGAGTCAAAGGTATGGCATTCGCGACGCCTGTAAGGGAGCTTGACGCCTGCGTTTTCATTACTTGTGGCGTTTAATGCAGGTGGTGCCGCTGCTTTGGAGGAGCTATGGCAGAACTCGCCGGGCTAAAGAGAAAGCCGTAAATAGTAAGGCGGCCGCTTAAGGGCGTGCCGCAGAGCTAAAATCCGAACGGGCTGCTCACCGCCAAGAAGAGGAAATGGCCGATATGGCCATAAAGTCGAAGAATGCTACCGACCGCCGCGGGTTCTTGAAAAGAACGCTGCCGGAGCAAGAGGACCGAGGGCCACCGCCAAGCTAAGGATGCCTGCCCGCAATGAGAACCGCAGCGAGGAGCTATGCGCCAGCCGGATGTGGCTGCCGGAAAGCCTTTCGCTGCATGAGGAAGTTCACGGATCCGGGTATGCCCGCTGGACCGCTGTGGAGTTCGGAGGATGCTTATCTCGATTTAGCGGCGAAAAGTGGCGGATGCGATCGAGCACTTCCGAGGCCGTAAGGGGCACGAAAGGAAGAGCTGTTTTGGTCGCAGTTCTATAGTCCGCAGCGCCCTATTCCGTTATCCGATCGGTGGCCGAATGGGCCGAGTTGAATCGATTGTCCGGACTTGCCATGAAGCATGTCGTGACTCATTTGTGGCTGTGGAGGCCTCACCAAGAGTTATTTTGGCTTAGTGCAGCAGTTCATTGCGCGGGTACCGCGATCAACGTAATGAAGCGGTCACAGCATTGAGGGTACGCTGGATGGCTCTTGCCCGTGTCAAGACATGCTGGGCAGAAATGAAGGCCACCGACGCTAAGGCCCCCAGATTTGGACGAAGCCAGTACCAATGAGCGCTATTTTGAGGAAGTTCTTCCCAGCGCTGCTTAATAGAGGCGCAGTGTTCAAGGATGTTATGTTCGAATGACATGTATAATTTTATGAAACAATGTTTCAATTTAATGTAAGAGCTTTTTATACTTGTGCCTTCAAGTAGTAAACCACCGTCAGGCGGCTGATGTATATATGTATATAACTCAAGATGGCAGCTCGTTTCAGCCCCCACGCATATAGTGCGGGGTGTTTGCAAAGAAGTCGCGCTTTCACACTTAATCCAACGCCTTGGTCCTCAGAAGGAGGTGGTAGCGAAAGCAACCAGGCAACCAGACTATAATGCTTTATCACTTCACTTAGCCGAGGGGTTCGAGGGTGGGACTACTATAGCCCTCGGGGCACCGAGACTCTCCAAGTCGGCAAGCGATGTGCCCGGATCAAAACGGTCCTTCATTAATGTGGAGGAATTCAAAACATTCCGTGAGTCATCGAGTGGTTGACCAGTCCTCGCTATATCATGACAGTCGTTTCGCTTTCATCGAGGTGCTCGCCTCGCCAACCGGGCACAATCGCAGAGTTCTCTCTGGTGCCGCGCTAGCCGATAGAACGGAACGAAGGCAGCAAAACGCAGGAGCCGGGCAAACCCAACATTTGACCAAAGACATTATTCGTAGCTGATGCTATAAGGCCTAATCTCGAGACGCCTAACACTCCCCTAAGGTATTCGGTCTTTATAAAACGGGCAGAATAATGCCCTAAGCCCCGGTGTCCGTGTACGTAAAAATTCGGTGCGCCGATGCTAAAGCGCCACCTCCTCCCCGTTATAGCTCGAACCGGGATGTATCAACAAGAGAAGAAAAGGTTTACGCAAGGTCTTAATCAAAAGAATCTTGCAACGGGTCCTCACGCACGCCCCGCTACCGGTTCCGCGCAGCCGTGATCTCGACGGGTAGCACGTTGTTCATCTCGAATGAAGAGGAACTTAGTTGAAAAGAAAAAGGATCGCGCAAAAAATGTACTTTATATGAAATAAACAGAGTATGGTTCAAAAGTAACAAAATTGAGCTTTATTGTCTCTGTTGTACATGCGCAGCCCCTTGTACGGGGTAGGCCGCAAGTAGGCGCCTGACTTGCCTAGCGTGTCCGGTTCACTTATCTATTTAGGAAAGTTTAGTTAGCGGAGCCGATTGATGGGGCTGTCAAGGCAGCCTTGCATTCTTCCGTGCTCGAGTAACACTTAATACCCTTTTAATGACATGATGCCGTGGACCGGCATTTTAAGTGTAAGAGATGCGTAATGTGGTATTATGTTAAAGCGGCGAAAGCTTCACGCCCAAGAGTGCTTGATAGCTACTTTCAAATGGGGCGATGTGGAAGGTTAGTTTTCACAAGTGGAAGTTGTTTGATGAGCCTAACACAACTTCTACCAAGTAGGAGCCTATAATGGGCATATAGGCTCAAGCAACACTTTGAGGGAGGTGTTATGGCTAATTTTGTTGGTCTATCCTCATCCGGCGGATTGTGTCCTCGATATATCAAGTTTATGTCATCGCCGCCTCATGAGGACTTGTAAATTGAACTGGCCAATTATGGGATCCAATATCAAGGCAGTCCATCATATCGCCCGGATACTTTCGAGTAGTCCGATGGTCGGAAGGTGATTGGTTTTGACAACCAGTGTTGGTACTCCGCTAGGTAGTCTCAGGCGCGGTGGTTTAGTGGGCGCCACATTGTTTTTCCTTTTAACACGGAAGTGAGTTTACTGTTTAAACTCTTGTGGGAAATTCTTTTGTTTTCCGGGCTCGCAGGTGCTCGCCATCATCCTCACTTGGTGTGTCGAGCCCTTGTGTTCGGGCGTTGAGTCTGCCGGATGCTTGAAGACCCAACAATCTCTCGTGGGTATGGTTTGCAGGCCTCTCGAGTACTGTGGATTTGACATATCTTGTCCAAGATTTTGTTTAAGTTGATAGCTCATCGCTATTGTCCTTAAGGGGCAGTTTTTATTGTTCGTCGAGCTTTTGAATCCTGCGATCATCGCCGCGCTTTGGACCGTCTCTTAATCTGGGCGTTATCCCATCAAGGCCGTGGTTTCCCATTCCCATCCCTGACTTCGGATGTACTTTGGGTCAGCCGCATATCGCATCTTGCTAGCTAGCTATCCTCTCCCGCAAAAGCGGGTCATGAGGCTTGTTAGTGCGCACCATTGATCTCGGCTTTTCTTGGTCGAGGCGTCTGCGCAGCCATTCATCTTGACGTTGTGTTAGAAGGCTGCTAAGGCTTCAGCATTCGCAGACAATGACTATTTGGTTCTTTTTGGTAAGGAACCTGTTCCAGAATTCTCCGGATGACTCTCCCGCTGTTGAGTTATGTGACTTAGATCGTCTCTGATCCGGAGGGCGACATAGGTCCTCTGTAAATTTGCCCGAAATGCATCGGGCCGAGCTTCTTCCCAACTTCCGATGGTGCTTTCGGAAGGCTTTTAAGCCAATGCCGAGCTGGCCTTTGAGCTTGAGGGTAGGCACTTTATGGCGTGAGATCATCTCCTAGCCATGTGTATGTGGAGGACGAATCCTCAATCCAGACTCCAGTGGTCTGTTGTTCCATCGATGCCTCTATGTTTACGGGTTTGAATACCGGGAATTCGTGATCCGTAACCTCATCGGTGAAACATAGTGTCCGCACCCTATATTTGGGTGTGCCGTGATGTTCGGATATTTGGCTTGTTGCATTGCTTTGAAGAGTTTGCTTTCGCCCATAGATGGACCTAATCGCCGTTTTTTTATGCGTAACTTATGCGGATCACGCATCGCTTGTAAGTGCGCCATTTGCCACCCCTCGCGTTTGTCGTGGGGTCGCCCATCCGATCGGGTGGCCTTCTTGCTTTTTGCTTGTGGGTTCACGCCTCCTCATCAAATTCGGGCAGTAGTTTTCTTTGGGTAGTTTTGTTCATGCGATCGCCGATTTGTTCATGTAAAGGAGTACTTTGCTCCATCTGATTTTGAGTGCATCTTCCGCTGTTTTGAGCTTACGCTCGCTTTTCAGGCTACGCTGCATATGCTGGCGCATAAGCCTTTTGTGGAGGTTCTTCGCCCAACAATTTGTCCGGGCGTGAGATCGTCTCGAATCTGTTATCTTCGCTCGGGACGGGTTGTTCATCCAAGTTGTCCTGCTCGGACGGGTTGCTCGTAGCATGTTCGTCATCCACCGTTCGCCTTGCTCTATGGCTGGGTTTTTGTCGAGGCGGACTTGGTGCGGCGCTTACGCTGTTGCTTTGACTGTTTTTCGAGGGATTTATCCTTCGTAGTGTCCCGCTGTTCCTCGTCAGCATTTCCTTTAGGTGTGTCCACCATGTATACATCATGGGATGAGGTGGTTATCTAGCATCCTATAGGTGCTGGTTCATGGTTGTCTCCTACATCGCCGCCCATACCGTCGATGTCTTCGAGTCGAAATCGAGCACGCCGCTTAAGCTTTCGGCTGCTGGCTACAAAGTGGTGGTGGGGGCTTGAATTTCTTCGCCGCCCGTGATCCCAACCTTCCCGACCGTAGTCTCGCCAGGCTCTCCGGATAAAGAGAGAGACTTTAGTGAATTCAAGATGTCGCCAAAGGGTGAGGCCGAAGATGTCCGCGCAAGTGAACTCCATGACCGCGCCTAATCGGACCGATTGGTAGGGGCGCGGAGGGTTCGGAGTCCGGTGAGGAGTCCCGCAGCCTCGAGTCACGGTTTTCGCGAAGCGACAGGGATGGAGTTTTGCTCAATCGCCGCTGAGATCAGAAGGCCTTTCGAGGCGGTGTCCAACCACTCATCTCGATCGGGGAACCGCCCGATTAAGGGTCGGAGCGGCATCAAAGCGCCTGTGTGGCAATCGTCGCGGCAGTAGCTAGATCATACCTATCGAGACAAGGCGCGCGCTTCAACTGTGGCTCAATTCGTCAAGATCAAGTCTCCGCGACATCGCCATATAGTTCAAGCTTCCAAATCTGACCTGATGGCCAGGGCGAGCTGATTCGCTCCACATGGCTAGCAAATTGGCCAAAGAAGCAAAGTCAATGAACATTAAGATCTGTCCGGGAGAAAAGTCTCACCGGACCGCTGCCGTTGTTGATGATCGGGAGCCATCGTTTATCAGTGACGGCATGAGGAACTCCCAATGAAAGCACCAATGTCGGTGTAAAACCGCGGATCTCTCGTAGGGGGTCCCGAATCGTGCGCTCTAGGCGGATGGTAACAGGAGACAAGGGACACGATATTTACCTGTGTTTGGGCCCTCTCGATGGAGGTAATACCCTACCTCTGCTTGATTGATATTGATGATATGGGTAGTACAAGAGTAGATCTACCATGAGATCGATAGGCTAAACCTCAGAAGCTAGCCTATGGTATGATTGTTGTTCGTCTCACGGTATAAAACCTTCGGTTATATAGACATCGAATAGGGTTAGGTTACACAGAGTCGCTATAATGGTAGGAGATCTACATATCCAGACGCCAAGCATGCCTTCCACGCAGCGAAAGTCCCATCCGATACGGGACGAAGTCTTCAATCTTGTATCTTCATAGTCTACGAACCGCCAAAGATGATAGTTCGCTATTCTGACAACCCCTAGTCCAGACTCCTCACCCCCACACACACCACACACACCCACACACCCTCGAGATAGATAATGGGGCAAGTCATGTTACGGACTCGCCCGCGATGCGACGCCACAGACGCCGTTGTCGTCACACGGTTGCTTTTGGCTCGACTCGCCGGATGGGAGAGGGGTCCCGAACCTCTGCCCGCAGCCCTCTCGCGCTAACGCGGCAAGGCGCTGCTTGACAGGCAAGGCGTTATTTTGTTTCACCCCACACGCACCCACACACCCCTAAGATAGATAATGGGGCAAGTCATAAAAGGATCGGCTCCGCATGCGACGCCATGCACACCGCTGCCGCCGCTTGCTACGGCCTGGTCCTCGCTCGACCGCCAGATGGGGAGGGGGGTCCCACCCTCCCCCGGCTCAGCCTCGCGGAACGCGTAGTGCACCTGCTGACATGCGCAATGCGTTATTCCGCTTCCCTCACACGCACTCCACACACCCCTAAGATAGATAATGGGGAAAGTCATAGTTACGGACTCACCCGCCTGATGCGACGCCGCACACGCCATCGATCGTCACACGGCTGTTCGGCTCGACCTCACGGATGGGGAGGGGTCCCACCCCTCCCCGCTCACCGCTTAACGCTGCAAAGCGCTTCGCTTGACAGCGAAAAGTGTTATTCTGCTCTCCACACGCACTCCACACACCCCTAAGATAGATAATGGGGGCAAGTCCATACAAGGAAGATGCGCCAAGACAACTATGCACCAAGGCACAAGCGGTTATTTTGTTCCACCCCCCCCCACACGCACTCCACACACCCCTAAGATAGATAATGGGGCAAGTCCATACAAGGAAGATGTGTCAAGACAACTATGCACCGAGGGGCAGGCATTTATTCTGCTTCCCCACCCCCACATCACCACTCCACACACCCCTAAAGATAGATAATGGGGCGAGTCCATACAAGGAAGATGTGTCAAGACAACTATGCACCGAGGGAAGTGTTATTATGTTTCCCCACACGCACTCCACACACCCCTAAGATAGATAATGGGGCAAGTCCATACAAGGAAGATGTGGCAAGACAACTATGCACCGAGGGGCAGTGCGGTTATTCTGCTTCCCCACCCACACGCACTCCACACACCCCTAAGATAGATAATGGGGCAAGTCCATACAAGGAAGATGTGTTAGTACAACTATGCACCGAGGGGCGTGTATTTATTCTGCTTCCCACCCCCCCACGCACTCCACACACGCCTCTAGAGATAGATAATGGGCAAGTCCATACAAGGAAGATGTGTTAGTACAACTATGTGAAGGAAATATGCCCTAGAGGCAATAATAAAGTTATTATTTATTTCCTTATACCATGATAAATGTTTATTATTCATGCTAGAATTGTATTAACCGAAACATAATACATGTGTGAATACATAGACAAACAGATGTCACTAGTATGCCTCTATTTGACTAGCTTGTTAATCAAAGATGGTTATGTTTCCTAACCATGAACAAGGAGTTGTTATTTGATTAACAAGGTCACATCATTAGTTGAATGATCTGATTGACATGACCCATTCCGTTAGCTTAACACTTGATCGCTTAGTATGTTAATGCTTTCTTCATGACCCATACATGTTCCTATAACTATGAGATTATGCAACTCCTGCCACCGGAGGAACACTTTGGTACTACCAAACGTCACAACGAATCGGGTGATTATAAAGGAGTACTATAGGTGTCTCCAAAGGTACTTGTTGGGTTGGCGATTTCGAGATTAGGTTTTGTCATCCGATTGCTCGGAGAGGTATCTCTAGGCCTTCTCGGTAATACACATCACTTAAGCCTTGCAAGCATTACAACTAATGAGTTAGTTGTGAGATGATGTATTACGAACGAGTAAAGAGACTTACCGCAACTAGATTGAACTAGGTATTGGATACCGACGATCGAATCTCGTAAGTAACATACCGATGACAAAGGAACAACGATGTCGTTATGCGGTTTGACCGATAAAGATCTTCAGAGAATATGTAGGAACCAATATGGGCATCCAGGTTCCGCTTATTGGTTATTGACCGAGAATGGTTCTAGGTCATGTCTACATAGTTCTCGAACCCGTAGGGTCCGCACGCTTTAACGCTTCGATGACAGCTTCATTATGAGTTTATAAGTATTGATGCACCAAGGTTGTTCGAGTCCCGGATGTGATCACGGACATGACGAGGAGTCTCAAATGGTCGAGACATAAAGATTGATATATTGAAGCCTACATTTGACATCGGAAGTGTTCCGAGTGAAATCGAATTTACGGAGTACCGGAGGTTACCGGAACCCCCGAAATACATGGGCCATAGTGGGCCTTGGAGGAAAGGAGAAAGGGCTAGCCCTAGGTGGTCGCTGCCCCTTCCCCCTAGTCCTATTAGGACTAGGAAAGGTGGGCCGCCCTCTCTCTCTTTCCCTCCGAATCCTAATCCAACTAGGATTGAGGGGAATCTACCCCGAGGGAGTAGGACCCCTTGCGCGCCCCTTGGGCCGCCACCTCCCCTTGGCTCCTTTATATACGGGGCAGGGGCACCCCATGACACACAAGTTGATCTACGGATCTTTCCTTAGCCGCAGCGGTGCCCCTTCCACCATATTCCACTTCGGTCATATCGTCATGAGCTTAGCGAAGCCCGCTACCGAGAAGTCATATCGTCATGAGCTTAGGCGAAGCCCCGCGCTTGTGGAGCATCAACATCGCCACCACGCCGTCAGGTCGACGGAACTCATCCCCGACACTTTGCCGGATCGAGTCCGGGATCGCCATCGAGCTGAACGGTGCAGAACTCGGAGGTGCCGACGCTCGTGCTTGGATCGGTCGGATCGTGAAGACGCACGACTACATCAACCGCGTTGTTATAACGCTCGCTTTCGGTTCACGAGGGTACGTGGACGGACATTCTCCCTCTCTGCTATGCCATCACCATGGTCTTGCGTGATCGTAGGGAAATTTTTGAAATTACTACGCTCCCCAACAAAGGGCATCCGAGCCTGGTTTTATGCGCTGATGTCATGTGCACGAGTAGAACACAAGTGAGTTGTGGGCGATACAAGTCATACTACCTACCAGCATGTCATACTTTGGTTCAGCGGTATTGTGAGATGAAGCGCCCGGACCGACATTACGCCAGACGCTTACGCTGAGACTGGTTTCACCGCCCGAGCACTCGCTGCTTAAAGGTGACCGGCGGTGTCTGCTCTCTCACTTTAGTTGAATCGAAAGGCTACGCCCGTCCTTGAGAAGGTTAAACGGAGTCTATTTGACGAAGTATCGCTGTGGTTTTGATGCGAGGTAAGAACGGTTCTTGCTCAGCCCGTAGCAGCCACGTAAAACTTGCAACAACAAAGTAGAGGACGCCTAACTTGTTTTTGCAGGCATGATGTGATGTGATATGGTCAAGACGTGATGCTATATTTTATTGTATGAGATGATCATGTTTTGTAACCGAAGTTATCGGCAATCGGGCAGGAGCCATATGGTTGTCGCTTATTGTATGAAATGCAACGCTATGTAATTGCTTTACTTTATCACTAAGGAGTAGCGATAGTCGAGAAGCAATAGTTGGCTAGACGACAACGATGCTACGATGGAGATCAAGGTGTCGCTACCGGTGACGATGGTGATCATGACGGTGCTTCAGCGATGGAGATCACAAGCACAAGATGATGATGACCATATCATATCACTTATATTGATTGCATGTGATGTTTATCCTTTATGCATCTTATCTTGCTTTGATTGACGGTAGCATTATAAGATGATCTCTCACTAAAAAATTATCAAGAAGTGTTCTCCTCGAGTATGCACCGCTGCCAAAGTTCAGAGTACCTGCACACCACGTGATGATCGGGTGATAAGTTCTACGTCCATCTACAACGGGTGCAAAACAGTTGCACACGAATACTCAAAGTTAAACTTGACGAGCCTAGCATATAACAGATATGGCCTCGAACACGGAGACCGAAAGGTCGAACGTGAATCATATAGTAGATATGATCAACATAGTGATGTTCACCATTGAAACTACTCCGCCTCACGTGATGATCGGACATGGTTTAGTTGATTTGATCACGTGATCACTTAGATGACTAGAGAGATGTCTGCCTAAGTGGGAGTTTTTAATATGATTAATTGAACTTAAATTTATCATGAACTTAGTACCGATAGTATTTTGCTTGTCTATGTTTAATGTAGATAGATGGCTCGTGTTGTTGTTCCGCTGAATTTTAATGCGCCTTGAGAAAGCAAAGTTGAAAGATGATGGTAGCAATTACACGGACTGGGTCCAGAATTTGAGGATTATCCTCATTGCTGCACGTAAAAATTACGCCCCGAAGCACCGCTGGGTGACAGTGCTCATGCAGATGCCGAGCCGTGGTTGTGAACGCCCGCAAAGCAAAGCTGATGACTACTCAATAGTTCAGCAGCTATGCTTTACGGCTTAGAACCGGTCTTCAACGACGCTTTTGAACGCCATGGAGCATATGAGATGTTCCAGAGTTGAAGTTAATATTTCAAGCAAATGCCCGGATTGAGAGATATGAAGTCTCCAATAAGTTCTATAGCTGCAAGATGGAGGAGAATAGTTCGTCAAGGAGCACATACTCAAAATGTCTGTATAACAATCACTTAATTCAGCCGGGAGTTAATCTTCCGGATGATAGTGTCATTGATGAATTCTCCAATCATCGCCACCAAGCTACAAGAGCTTCGTGATGAACTATAATATGCAAGGGATGACTAAGACAATTCTCGAGCTCTTCGCGATGCTAAAAGCCGCGAAGTAGAAATCAAGAAAGAGCATCAAGTGTTGATGGTCAACAAGACCACTAGTTTCAAGAAAAGGGCAAAGGGAAGAAGAAGGAACTTCAAAAGAACAGCAAGAAAGTTGCTGATCAAGAGAAGAAACCAAGTCTGGACCTAAGCCTGAAATCGAGTGTTTTTACCGCAAGCACCGACATCGGAAGCGGAACTGCCCCAAGTATTTGGCGGATAAAAAGGATGGCAAGGTGAACAAAGGTATATGTGATATACATGTTATTGATGTGTACCTTACTAGAGCTCGAGTAGCACTGGTATTTGATACTGGTTCTGCTAAATATTTGCAACTCAAACAGGACTACGGAATAGACGAAAGCATCGCAAAGGACGAGGTGACGGCGCTGTGGGAAATGGTTCCAAAGTCAATGTGATCGCGGTCGGCACGCTACCTCTACATCTACCTTCGGGATTAGTTTTAGACCTAAATAATTGTTATTTGGTGCCATTGAGCATGAACATTATATCTGGATCTTGTTTAATGCGAGACGGTTATTCATTTAAATCGAGAATAATGGTTGTTCTATTTATATGAGTAATATCTTTTATGGTCATGCACCCTTGAAGAATGGTCTATTCTTGTTGAATCTCGACAGAGTGATATACATATTCATAATGTTGAAGCCAAAAGATGCAGAGTTGATAATGATAGTGCAACTTATTTGTGGCACCGCCGCTTAGGTCATATCGTAAAACGATGAAGAAACTCCATACCGATGGGCTTCGAATCACTTGATTATGAATCACTTGGTACTTATGAACCGCGCCTCATGGGCAAGATGACCAAAACGCCGCTTCTCCGAACTATGGAGCGAGCAACTGATTTGTTGGAAATCATACATACTGATGTTTGTGGTCCAATGAATGTTGAGGCACGCGCGGGTATCGTTATTTTCTCACCTTCACAGATGATTTGAGCAGATATGGGTATATCTACTTAATGAAACACAAATCTGAAACATTTGAAAAGTTCAAAGAATTTCAGAGTGAAGTGGAAAATCATCGTAACAAGAAAATAAAGTTTCTACGATCTGATCGTGGAGGAGAATATTTGAGTTACGAGTTTGGTTTACATTTGAAACAATGTGAATAGTTTCAAGAACTCACGCCACCCGAACACCACAGAGAAATGGTGTGTCCGAACGTCAGAATCGTATTTTACTAGATATGGTGCGATCTATGATGTCTATTTCGATTTACCGCTATCGCTTTGGGGTTATGCTTTAGAGACGGCCGCATTCACGTTAAATAGGACACCATCAAAAACCGCTGAGACGACGCCTTATGAACTGTGGTTTGGCAAGAAACCAAAGTTGTCGCTTTAAAGTTTGGGGCATGCATGCTTATGTAAAGAAACTTCAACCGATAAGCTCGAACCCAAATCGGAAAAATGTGTCTTCATAGGATACCCAAAGGAGACTGTTGGGTACACCTTCTATCACAGATCTGAAGGCAAGATTTTCGCTGTTAATTCGGATCCTTTCTAGAGAAGGAGTTTCTCTCGAAAGAAGTGAGTGGGAGGAAAGTAGAACTTGATGAGATAATCAGATCTACTCCCTTATTGAAAGTAGTTCATCACAAGAAATGGTTCTCGTGACAACTACACCAATTAGTGAGGAAACTAATGATGATGATCATGAAGCTTCGATCAAGTTACTATGAACCTCGAGGTCAACCAGAGTAAAATACGCACCAGAGTGGTACGGTAATCTTATTCGAAGTCATGTTACTTGACCATGGCGTAACCTACAAACTATGAAGAAGCGATGGTGAGCCCAGATTCGCAAAATGGCTGGAAGCCATGAAATCTGAGATGGGATCCATGTATGAGAACAAAGTATGGATTTTGGTTGACTTGTTCGATGATCGGCAAGCCATTGAAAATAAATGGATCTTTAAGAAGAAGACCGACGCCGATGGTAATATAACTGTTTACAAAGCTCGACTTGTTGCGTAAAGGTTTTCGACAAGTTCAAGGGGTTGACTACGATGAGACTTTCTCACCAGAAGCGATGCTTAAGTCTGTCCGAATCATGTTAGCAATCCGATTTTATGATTATGAAATTTGGCAAATGGATGTAAAACCGCATTCTTGAATGGATTTCTAGAAGAAGAGTTGTATATGATGCAACCAGAAGGTTTTGTCGATCCAAAGGGTACTAACAAAGTGTGCAAGCTCCAACGATCAATTTATGGTCTGCAAGCCTCTCGAGTTGAATAAACGCTTTGATAGTGTGATCAAAGATATGGGTTTATACAGACTTTTGGAGAAGCCCTGTATTTACAAGAAAGTGAGTGGAGCTCAGAGCATTTCTAATATTATATGTGGACGATATATTATTGATTGGAAATGATATAGAATTTCTGGATAGCATAAAAGGATACTTGAATAAAAGTTTTTCAATGAAAGACCTCGTGAAGCTGCTTACATATTGGGCATCAAGATCTATAGAGATAGATCAAGACGCTTGATTGACTTTCACAAAGCACATACCTTGATAAAGTTTTGAAAAGTTCAAATGGATCGTGCAAAGAAAGGTTTTTACCAGACATAAGGTGTAAGATTGAGTCGACTCAATGCCCGCCACAATGCAGAAGATAGAGAGAAAATGAAAGATGTTCCTATGCTTCAGCCATAGGCTCTATCATGTATGCAATGTCTGGTACCTGACCGACGATGCTTAGCTGTAAGCTTGGCAGAAGGTACCAAAGTAATCCAGAGTGGATCATCGGACAGCGGTCAAGAACATCCCGAAATACCCGAAAAGGACTAAGGATATGTTTCTAGATATGGAGGTGACAAAGAGCTAGTCGTAAATGGTTACGCCGATGTAAGTTTTGACACCGATCCGGACGATTCTAAATCGCAAACCGGATACGTGTTTTATTAAACGGTGGAGCTGTCATTGGTGCAGTTCTAAACAAAGCGCCGTATGGATCTACATGTGAAGCGGAGTACATAGCTGCTTCAAGCAGCAAATGAAGGAGTCTGGATGAAAGAGTTCATTTCGATCTAGGTGTCATACCTAGTGCATCGGGACCGATGAAGATCTTCTCTGACAATATCGTGCAATTGCCTTGGCAAAGGAATCCAGATTTCACAAGAGGACCAAGCACATCAAGAGACGCCTAATTCCATTCGGGACCAAGTCCAAGTGGGAGACATAGAGATTTGCAAAATACATACGGATCTGAATGTTGCGCACTCCGCTGACTAAGCCTCTTCCACGAGCAAAACATGATCAGCACCAAGACTCCATGGGTGTTAGGATCATTACTTTGTAATCTAGATTATTGACTTAGTGCAAGTGGGAGATGAAGGAAATATGCCCTAGAGGCAATAATAAAGTTATTATTTATTTCCTTATACCATGATAAATGTTTATTATTCATGCTAGAATTGTATTAACCGGAAACATAATACATGTGTGAATACATAGACAAACAGAGTGTCACTAGTATGCCTCTACTTGACTAGCTTGTTAATCAAAGATGGTTATGTTTCCTAACCATGAACAAGGAGTTGTTATTTGATTAACAAGGTCACATCATTAGTTGAATGATCTGATTGACATGACCCATTCCGTTAGCTTAACACTTGATCGCTTAGTATGTTAATGCTTTCTTCATGACCCATACATGTTCCTATAACTATGAGATTATGCAACTCCTGCCATCGGAGGAACACTTTGGTACTACCAAACGTCACAACGAATCGGGTGATTATAAAGGAGTACTACAGTGTCTCCAAAGGTACTTGTTGGGTTGGCGATTTCGAGATTAGGTTTTGTCATCCGATTGTCGGAGAGGTATTCTAGGCCTTCTCGGTAATACACATCACTTAAGCCTTGTGCATTACAACTAATGAGTTAGTTGTGAGATGATGTATTACGGAACGAGTAAAGAGATTCACTGCAACCAGATTGAACTAGGTATTGATACCGACGATCAATCTCGTAAGTAACATACCGATGACAAAGGGAACAACGATGTCGTTATGCGGTTTGACCGATAAAGATCTTCAGAGAATATGTAGGAACCAATATGGGCATCCAGGTTCCGCTATTGGTTATTGACCGAGAATGGTTCTAGGTCATGTCTACATAGTTCTCGAACCCGTAGGGTCCGTGACGCTTAACGCTTCGATGACAGCTTCATTATGAGTTTATAAGTATTGATGCACCAAGGTTGTTCGAGTCCCGGATGTGATCACGGGACATGACGAGGAGTCTCAAATGGTCGAGACATAAAGATTGATATATTGAAGCCTACATTTGGACATCGGAAGTGTTCCGAGTGAAATCGAATTTATCGGAGTACCGGAGGTTACCGAACCCCCGGAAATACATGGGCCATAGTGGGCCTTGGAGGAAAGGAGAAAGGGCTAGCCCTAGGTGGCTGCGCTTCTTCCCTAGTCCTATTAGGACTAGGAAAGGTGGGCCGCCCCCTCTCTCTCTTCCCTCCGAATCCTAATCCAACTAGATTGAGGGGAATCCTACTCCCGAGGGAGTAGGACTCCCTTGCGCGCCTCCCCTGGGCCGCCACCTCCCCTTGGCTCCTTTTATATACGGGGCAGGGGCACCCCATGACACACAAGTTGATCTACGGATCTTTCCTTAGCTGCAGTGCGGTGCCCCTTCCACCATATTCCACTTCGTCATATCGTCATGAGCTTAGGCGGCCTCGCTACGGAGAAGTCATATCGTCATGAGCTTAGGCGAAGCCCCGCGCGGTGGAGCATCAACATCGCTACCACGCCGTCAGGTCGACGGAACTCATCCCCGACACTTTGCTGGATCGAGTCCGGGATCGCCATCGAGCTGAACG
>JAHIAM010005693.1:0-34962 GCA_021605205.1 Aegilops longissima | reverse complement strand
CAAGTCTGAGACCTTGAAAAGTTCAAGGAATTTCAGAATGAAGTAGAGAATCAACGTGACCGAAAGATAAAATTCTTACGATCGATCGTGGAGGAGAATATTTAAGTCACGAATTTGGTACACACTTAAGAAAATGTGGAATCGTTTACAACTAACGCCTACCGAACACCTCAACAGAACGGTGTGTCCGAACGTCAGAATCGCACTCTATTGGATATGGTGCGATCTATGATGTCTCTACCGATTTACCGCTATCATTTTGGGGATACGCCTAGAGACAGCTACATTCACTTTAAATAGGGCACCGCCTAAACCGCTGAGACGACACCGTATGAATTATGGTTTGGGAAGAAACCTAAGCTGTCGCTTCTAAAAGTTTGGGGATGCGATGCTTATGTCAAGAAACTTCAACCTGAAAAGCTCGAACCCAAGTCGAAAAATGCGCCTTCATAGGATACCCTAAGGAAACCTTTGGGTATACCTTCTACCTTAGATCCGAAGGCAAGATCTTTGTTGCCAAGAACGGAACCTTTCTCGAAAAGAGTTTCTCTCGAAGAAGTAAGTGGAGGAAAGTAGAACTCGATGAAGTACTACCTCTTGAACAGATAGTAGTGCAGCTCAGAAAATGTTCCCGTGATGCCTACACCAACTCAAGAGGAAATTCATGATGATGATCAAGGTACTTCGGATCAAGTTGCTATCAACTTCAGAGGTCCACTAGGACACGCCCGCACTGCAGTGGTACGGCAACCCTGTCCCGGAAATCATGTTGTTAGACAACGTGAACCTTCGAACTATGAAGAAGCGATGGCGGCCCAGATTCCAACAAATGGCTAGAAGCCATGAAGTCCGAGATAGAATCCATGTATGAAAACAAAGTGTGGACTTTGACCGACTTGTTCGATGATCGGCGAGCGATAGAAAACAAATGGATCTTTAAGAAGAAGACGGACGCGATGGTAATGTCACCATCTATAAAGCTCGACTTGTCGCTAAGGGTTATCGGCAAGTTCAAGGGATTGACTACGATGAGACTTTTCTCCCGTAGCGAAGCTTAAGTCCGTCTCAATCATGTTAGCAATTGCCGATACTATGATTATGAGATATGGCGATGGACGCCAAAACAGCGCTCCTTAACGGTTATCTTAAGGAAGAGTTGTATATGATACAGCCGAAGGTTTTGTCGATCCTAAGAATGCTTATAAAGTATGCAAGCTCCAGCGATCCATTTATGGGCTGCAAGCATCTCGAGTTAGAACATTCGCTTGATGAGATGATCAAAGCTGCTTAGTTTATGCGCACTTATGGAGAAGCCTCATGCTACAAGAAAGTGAGTGGAGCTCAGAGCATTTCTCATATTATATGTAGATGACATACTTTGATGGGAAATGATATAGAATTCTTGGACAGCATTAAGGCCTACTTGAATAAGTGTTTTTCAATGAAGGACCTTGGAGAAGCTGTTATATATTAGGCATCAAGATCTATAGAGATAGATCGAGACGCCTCATAGGTCTTTCACAAAGCACATACCTTGATAAGATTTTGAAGAAGTTCAAATGGATCAGTCCAAGAAGGGTTCTTGCCTGTTTGTAAGGTGTGAGATTGAGCTCACTCAATGCCCCACCACGGCAAAAGATAAAGAAGAGATGAGTGTCATCCCTATGCCTCAGCCATAGGATCTATTATGTATGCCATGCTGTGTACCAGACTGATGTAAACCTTGCCGTAAGTTTGGTAGGAAGGTACCAAAGTAATCCCGCAAGGAACACCGGACAGCGGTCAAGAATATCCTAAAGCACCGAAAAGGACAAAGGACATGTTTCGCTTATGGAGGTGACGAAGAGCTCGTCAGAAGGGTTACGCCGACGCTTAGCTTCGACACGATCCGATGACTCTAAGTCACAAACCGGATACGCGTATATGTTGAATGGTGGAGCAGAAGCTGGTGCAGCTGCAAGGAGAGCGCCGTGGCGGATCTACATGTGAAGCGGAGTACATGGCAGCCTCGGAGGCAGCGATGAAGCAATTTGGGTGAAGGAGTTCATCACCGACCTAGGAGTCATACCCAATGCGTCGGGCCGATCAAACTCTTCTCGGGATAACACCGGAGCTATTGCACTTGCCAAGGAGCCCAGTGTTTCACAAGAAGACCAGCACATCAAGTTGCCGCTCAACTCCATCCGTGAAAATGTTCAGATGGAGACATAGAAATTTGTAAGTGCATACGGATCTGAATGTCGCAGATCCGCTGACTAAACCTCTTCCATGGGCAAAACATGATCAACACCGTAACTCTATGGGTGTTCGATTCATCACAATGTAAACTAGATTATTGACTCTAGTGCAAGTGGGAGACTGTTGGAAATATGCCCTAGAGGCAATAATAAAAGCATTATTATTATATTTCCTTGTTCATGATAATTGTCTTTATTCATGCTATAATCAGATTATCCGGAAATCGTAATACACGGTGAATACATAGACTACAATACGCCCCTAGTAAGCCTCTAGTTGACTAGCTCGTTGGTCAACAGATAGTCATGGTTTCCGACTATGGACATCGATGTCATTGATAACGGATCACGCCATTAGAGAATGACGTGATGGACAAGACCCAATCCTAAGCATAGCACAAAGATCGTAGTTCGCTTTGCTAGAGCTTTTCCAATGTCAAGTATCTCTTCCTTAGACCATGAGATCGCAATTCCCGGATACCGTAGGAGTGCTTTGGTGTATCAAACGTCACAACGAATCGGGTGACTATAAAGGTGCACTACATGTATCTCCGAAGTGACCATTGGGTTGACACGGATCGAGACTGGATTTGTCATCCGTGACACGGAGAGGTATCACGGGCCCACTCGGTAATGCATCATCATAATGAGCTCAAAGTGATCAAGTGTCTGGTCACGGATCATGCATTGCGGTACGGTAAAGTGACTTGCCGGTAACGAGACTAAACGAGGTATTGGGATACCGACGATCGAGTCTCGCAAGTAACATACCGTCTCGACAAAGGGAATAGAATACGGGTTGCTTGAACCCTTGACATCGTGGTTCATCCGATGACAACATCGAGGAGCATGTGGGAGCCAACATGGGTATCCAGATCCCGCTGTTGGTTATTGACTTGAGGTAGTCTCGGTCATGTCTCAGATGTCTCCAACCCGTAGGGTCTACACACTTAAGGTTCTGTGACGCTTAGGGTTAATAGGAAGACAAGTATGTGATTACCGAATGTTGTTCGAGTCCCGATGAGATCCCTGACGTCACGAGGAGTTCCGGAATGGTCCGGAGGTAAAGATTTATATATGGAAAGTGGTTAAACGGACTGAAAGTTTCGGGTATACTGTAATGTACCGGGCCACCGGAGGGTTCCGAGGTCCACCGGAGGGGCCACCCTCCCGGGGCCACATGGGCTAAGTGGAGAGGAGCCAGCCCGGTGGCTGGGCGCACTCCCCACCTAGGCCCATGCGGCTAGGGCATGGGGAGGGAAACCCAAAGGGGCGCCTCAGCTTGGGGGCAAGCCACCCTCCCTCCTCCTTGTCACGCCCCCATCTAGGGTTTCCCTAGATGGCCGGCCCCCTTGCCCTCTCCTCCTATAAATAGAGGGGTGGGGAGGGCTGAAACACCATTGAAGGCGCAGCCCTCCCTCCCCAACACCTCTCTTTCTCCACGCAGCTTGGCGGCCCTGCCGAGAACTGCCAGACCAACCGCACCACGCCGCTGGCTGCCATTGGAGTTGTCTTCTCAACCTCTCCTTCATCCTTGCTGGATCAAGACGGAGGAGACGCCATCGTCTCCGCACGCAGTGTTGAACACGGAGGTGCTGTCCTTTCAGACTTTGGTCATCGGTGATCGGAATCACGCTAGAACGCCTTCATCATCACCACTCCTCGAACGCCTGCACTCGATCTACAAGTGGTATGTAGATGCAAACTCTCTCATAACTCGCTGCTTAGATGAACTCATAGATAGATCTTGGTGAAACCGTAGGAAAATTTTAATTTTCGCAACGCTCCCAACATCATGTATAAGAGCAGTATATACCCGTGATCACCTCCCGAGTGATCACGGCCCAATAGTATAGCACAAAGATACTGGACAAGAATGTAGGGCCACAGATGGAATACTAGCATCCTATACTAAGCATGTAGGATTGCAGCAAAGATAACAACAAAGAGTAGCAAGGACAGCTATGCATCAGGATAGGTAAAAGCAAAGATGCTACACTACTCTAATGCAAGCAGATAGAGTAGAATAGGCGATATCTAGTGATCAAGGGGGGGCTTGCCTGGTTGCTTCGCAAGAGAGAGGGGTCACCAACTCCGTAGTCGAACCGGGCAGCAGCAGCAGCTGGCCGGTCTCTGTGTTCAGTGAGAGAAGAGTGAAGAAATAATAAATATTTACAAACAGATGCATAGCGATGCATGACATGAAGTATCGGTGTTAGGGGTGCCCTAACGCGTATGAGGTGATACCGTGAAGAAGCATCCGGAAAGTATTCTTGTTTCGCTTTCTAGCAAGAGGAGCCGAGGGGAAAGTTGCGTAGTTCGATAGGTTAGGGGTGTGGACTTAACGGTTGCATATCCGGAATCGCCTCGCCGCTCGAGCAACTTTCATGTTGAAAATAATTTAATCCGAAATTACGGATTAAAATATATGATTCTAGAATTTAATTAATTATTTAATTTAATCCTAAATGGAATTATGATATCAAAGATGATGTCATGTCGACATCGCTAGTCAACAGGGGTTGACTGGGTCAACTGATGGTGGGACCCTGTTGTCATTGTTCAAGACTAACTAATCAAAGTTTAGTTAGTCTAACTAAATGATTAGGTTTATTAACTACAATTAATTAGGTTAAATAATCGTGATTAATTAATTTAATTAATTTTTAATTAATTAATTAATATTTTAATTATTTTAATTATTTATTTATTTACTTTTTTTAAATCTTTTTTCATTTCATTTTCCTTTTCATTTTCGCTCCAAGGGGTGGGCCCTGCTTGTCTGCGGGCACGAGGCCCTAGCGGGTTAGCGGGCAGGGCGCAAGGGTGGTCGGGCCACCTGTGGCCGAGGCCGAGCCCAACCGGGGGCAAGGCAAGGCCGCGGTCGGAGCGGGGCGTGGCTGGCGGGGGCGATTTACCGGCGGGGGAGGAGTGGAGCGGGGCCAGCGCCGACAGGCAAGGTAGCAGGGGGCGCACGAGCGGTCGCGGTGGCGCTGGCGAGGCGCGGTGCCACGACACGCTGGGCGATGGCAGCTAGAGGCGGAGGCAAGGGCACGCCCCGGGCGACGGGCGCAAGAGCAGGGAGGTGGGCGCGGTGATCTCTCGTTGGCCCCTGCACCGGTCGGGCGGAGGAGAGCGGCGCTAAGGCGATGGGAGCGCCGGACGCAGCTGGGAGGTAGCGGGCGGGGGAGGACGACGGCTGACGCGGGCATGTTGTGGCGCATTACGTAACCACGCGGAGGGAGGTGGTGTGGCTCGCCGAGGCACGACCATGCGTAATGGCGCTGCCGAGGGTGCGCGCCCGGTGCGCAGGCACCGCGCGTAATGGGCGGGGAGGGCGGCGGCGCTGCCAGCGCGAAGCGCTGCCAAGCGCGACGCGCCGGGCGATGCGGGAGGGCCTAGGTTGGGCGTGGTCGACGGAGCGCGCTCGCCGAACGCAGCACGGGCGAGGCGAAGGCCAAGTAGAGGGGACGGGAGAAAGAGGACTGGGTCCTCACCGAGGGAGCGAGGGCACGGGCAGCGGGCTCGGGAAGGTTGGGGAACGACGGGACGAGCGACGGAGTGGAAGGAGTCCGTGATGTGGCTGCGAAGCCCGGGCGGCGCCGGTGATGGCGCCTCGATCCCGATCCAATCGGGAGGGAGGAGGAGATATTTTGGGAGCGGGGGGGGAGGTTTGGTAGCGTTGGTGGACTGGGTGAGAGGGGGGTTAAGGGAGTGGAGGTGGGGTGGGTCGGCTGGGTTCGTGGTGGCCTGGGCTTGGCTCAGGTTAGTCTGGGCCAAGCCTGTGGGGTTTCTCTTTTTTTTTTTTTTTGTTTTTCTGTTTTATCTCTTTTCTTTTATTTATTTTCTTTCACTATTTTATTCAACTCAGGCATTTAAGTGTTTTATAAATTTGTGTTTTCTTTACTATAATTACCTGCATTTAACTGCACACTCCAAACATTTTAGTTTAATATTTTGAAACTTTTGCCGCTTGACAATAATTTGAATTTGAATTTTGAACGGTTTCAAATTATTGCAGGATAGCAACAAGAATCGAGGTGTCATGGCACGATTAGCGGGATTATCAGTAGCACGATTATCCTGCTACATCCTCTCCCCAAATATTGAGCGGAAGGGAACCAACAACGCCAAATTCAAAGGGAGACAACTAGTACAAGTTATCCTGACTAAAGGTGGTCTTCACCGCCAAAGGCTCGTGGTGACGCCATCTTGGCTCCACGGTGACCTCCGCCCCACCGTCCCCGCTGGTCTTGGTCTCAAGGTAACCGATATGGAAACCTTTGCTCGATGCCTCGACTCTCACCGCGCTTGCCCCTTTAACACCAAAGAGGAAACGAGGATGATCAGACGCGGATCGGGCGCCCGCCTAGCTCCACTATTATGGCTAGCATCACAGAACCTCGCGAGGGGTCCTTGCCTTGATCTCTCCGCCTCGGGAGCCAGCCTGGTGAGGCCGCCCCGAGGAGGTCTTGTGTCGTCTGCCTCATGAGGCTTGGCCCCACACGAGGGTCTTGAGGTTTGCTGGTGAAGATGGGCCATACGGGCCACCGATGGAGCCACACCGTGGGCCGCAGGTGCAAATCTGGGACCCCCTGCCCTGTGACGCCGACAAGAGCCCCGGCCTAATGCTGCCGACTTGGCTTCGAGGCGGCCAAAGGAAAGTGGAGCGCCGCTAGGCCCCAACAGCTCAGCGGCCTTGGTCGACGCGGTGGGCGATTGATTGACGTATGCGCTCGCTTCCCCACGCTGCCTTCGTGAATCGCCCATCCGACAAAAGGCGAAAAGGAAGCTATTCTGCCTTCATTTCTTTCCTTCGCTTTGCTCCAGATCCCTTTCGCCCTTACTCAAATCTCCAGATCCGCTTCATCCTCTTCCGAAGCTTCCAACCAATGCCGCCCAGAAGGCTAAGGTTGTTGCGCAGCCTGCTTGGTACGAGCCGCTCTAGACACGCCCAACGTCTCAGAGAAGAACCTCGCCGCAACGCGCCTGCTGACGGCGGGGAGAGCAACGAGAGGGGGAAGACCGAGCTCCGGGCTGACTCCGCCAAGCCGGAGGCTTCAAATAGCACCTTCTACCCCTTCTTTATGAGCAGCATCGTCGCGGGCCTGGTTCCCCCTTTCTCCGACTTCTTCTACTCCATCCTCCGCCATTATGGGTTACAGGCCCTTCACCTCCATCCCAACTCCATCCTTCTTTTGTCGATCTTTGCTTTCACCGTGGAGGCCTATGTCGGCGTGATGTCATCCGTGGCTCGCTGCGCCACTTCTTCTTCCCCGCATCAACGATGGTCGATTCTCGGTGCGCTTAACTTCATCGCGGGTCGGCAAGGCCAACGCGATCTCGGCGGTGGGAAGAAGGCCGACGGCTTCAGGAGCAAGTGAGTCATGATGGACGCCAAGTGCGTCCACCCATGCTTGAGGCTGCCGACGGAGATGCCCCAGTCTGACGAGGGGTGGTCTCGCGCGAAGCTTAATGATGACCGGGCGACGTCGGTGCTGGAGAAGATGAACGCCGACCTGAAGCCGGGCAACGCGAAGGCGGCGAAGCTGACGGGGGCCATGCTCCTGAGGGGGTTCTTGATGCTGCGGCCTGCGGGTGGCTCCGCTCCCACTACAAGAAAAAGACACATCCGTGACATTTTGGGCCGAACGAATTTTTTTTTCTGTCATACATATGACACTTCTATGAGGATAATTGTGACAAAACCCGGTATCATTATAGATGTGGTGGGCTCTACTTATGACAAAAATCATGATGAAAATGGGTTTTTCGCCCGGCGAGCCGGAGACGCAGCTGCATGACATTTTTTGGCCGCCCATGACGGAAAAACCATGGTAGAAGCGAGGGCGAGGAAAATTTCGGGAGTTCCTGGTTACGGGAGGTCGGGGCCGAAGCGATGCGCTGCTTTCTCGTACACACGCTGCTGCTGGTAAAAGCGCGAGGCGCTATTCTAATCAACCTGAAGCGAGGTGTTGGGCTCTAATCAACCCGAGCGATTGCACTCAATTGCACCGTAGGGCTACGCTATCGAACCCGAGCGATCAATCGATGGCTGTTAATCAACCCGACGAAGCGATTCTTCGCCATCGCTGCTAATCAAGCCGACCGATGCTGCCTCGATGAACAAAGGAGCGCTATGGGTGGTTTGATGAACAGCTTCCCGTGGGGTGGATGAACAGACCCGTGGTGTTGCTCGATGAACAGACCCAATCGACGAGCCGTTGGGGCTGGATGAACAGGACCCCATGGAGGGCTGGATGAATGTGACTACCCTGTGGAGGGCAGGATGAACAGAGATAGTGGAGGGCAGGATGAACAGAGCCCGTGGAGGGGTGGTTGAACAGAGCCCGTGGAGAGAGCTGGTTGAACAAAGAGCTGTGGAGAAGCGCCAGGTGGAGGCTGGATGAACAGGAGCCCGTGGATGAATAGTCGCAGGGGAGGCTAGAGGAGGTCGACGGTGGATGAACAAAGAGCTCGTGGAGGCTGGAGGTGGACGGTGGAGATGAACAAGATCTCGTGGAGTCCTGCTTATGCACGCCACACCCTCCCAATGAACATGACCCCTGCTTCGATCGTAGGGAGGTCCGCTTTGTCCGCTTGGCGGCACGCCACACCCTCATGATGAACAGACCCCTGCTTCGACCGTAGGAGGTCAGCTTCTCCGCTTTTGCGGCACGCTGCACTTCTCCCGATCAACAGGACCCTGCTCCAACGTAGAGGTCCGCTTCTCCGCAGCGGTATGCCAGCCTCGCTTCACGCTTATTCCGCCCAAGCCCTCCCGGCGAATACGACCACGCATTCCGCTCCGACCTAGCCGGCTGGCTCCTGGGTTCCGCTGTTCCTCGGCGAACACGACACATTCTCGCTGTTCCCATGAACACGACGCATTCCGCTGCCTCCCCATGATTACGACGCATTCCATTGCCTCCCATGAACACGACGATTTATTTACGTGTTTCTCCGCTCCGACCCAGCCATGTCAACGAGCCTCGCCAGACGATGCGTGAGTAGGCGTTTCGAGACCCCGCCAGATGTACACATACGCGGGTCGATTTTCTTTCTTGCACCCCGCCGCTTACTACGACACGCACGCCTACATCCACCAGATATATGTATGTACACGTCACACCAGAATGACAATGCTACGACGCTCACCAGGTGGGTCCCGACCGTCGTGCACTTCCTTGCGCATAAGATATAGCTGGTGGGTTCCAGCAGCTAGGGGCGAATCATTTTTTGCCCGACGCACTTCCTTGCGGCGAAGGTGTAGCTGGTGGGTCCCAGCAATGTGGGGGAAACCTTTTTTGCGAATACGGTGGCCTGTCCGGTGGGTCCTCGCCGCCGTGGAGGAATAATTATTTTGCGCTGTAATAAGGAGGCACTTCCTTGTCGCGCCGTGGACCCAAATTGTCAAAGATCTCCACGCGACAGTAGTCTTTCCGATGGAAGCCATTGCTGACCACATTAACCATGCCGCAGAGAGCACCACGGCGGTGGACGACGGCGAGGCCTAGGAAGGAGACGACGCGGAGCCGGGAAGATGCGGCAAAGGAAGCCCGCCGTAGAGGAGTAATGAGGGTTCACCGTTCGGCCGTGTCAGTGTGAGGCTGCTGCCGCCACGTGGCCCGGCCAGCGGTGGGAATAGTAGGGGCGGTGAGGCCTTCAGGCAGCACAGCCGCCACGGAGGCGGGGAGCATGCGGCAGACCGGTGCTGCTTGGGCGGCCGGAGCAAGAAGACCAGAGGTTGAAGAAGCACTACGGCAGCTTGGATGGACATCGACGGCCACCGGAGCTAGAATCGCTCATATTGACTAAGTTGACAAAGCCCTTCGCCCCTGGCCAACTTAGTAGGCCCATTAAGTCAGCCTCCCACCAAGGTGGGTCCCAGCCAGCGGGGAGTATTCCGCTTTCAGGCGTAATAAGGAGGCACTTCCGGTGGGTCCGAGCCGATGCCAGGGGGAACATTTTTTGCAAAATACGGTGGCCCGTCCGGTGGGTCCCAAGCAATGTGGGAAACGAAGTTTTTTCAAAAATACTGGTGGCCCGTCCGTGGGTCCCCGCTGCCGTGGAGGAATAATTATTTTCCACGAATAAGGAGGCACTTCTTGCGGCCGTCGTGACCCACTGTCACCTCTCCATGTACAAGATTCCGATGGAAGTTGGTCATTGACCACATTGACCACGCCAAGACCGAGAGCACCACGGGCGGTGGACGACGGCGCAGGCATAGGAAGGGGACGACGCGGAGCCGGGAAGACGCGTAGTCGGCGCCCACGCGGAGAGGAGTACGAAGGCTCACCGGTTCGGCTGCGTGTGAGGCTGTAGTCGCCGAGAATAACAGGGGTGTGGGTGAGTAGAGGGATGCCCCGCCAGCGTGGGAGTAGTAGGGGCATCGAGGTCGCAAGGCAAAAGACAGCCGCCACGGGAGGCAGGAGAGAGCGGTCCCGCCATTGCTTTACGGCCGAGCAAGAAGATCGAGATTTAAGAATGACGACGGCCGTTGGATTGACATCCAACGTTACGCTTGCTAGAATCGCTTGTTGACATATATAATAACTAAAAAATCTTGCATACGCACAACTAAACAGCCCACAAGTCGCACCACCCTCTATTTTTCATAATTTATATATAGCTCATGGCAACTTCTATGCAATTTATTGCGCTGTTTTTGGTTGGCTGTACAATTTCGTGATATTTCGTGGGTTCCAAACTATTTTTAATACCGAAATGTCCAGCCAAATTTAAAGTACTTTGAAGATATATTTAAATTAGGTTAATGCCCAAAGGAAATAGGAATCTGAAAAGTGATAAAATTCAGAAATTATAAAGTAATTGCCAATTTGTCATCTGCTTTTTATATTTACAACCCATTTCATATTACTTTCAAGATTTGCAGTGCCTTGAAAGAGTTGCAGCCCATCGTGGCATAGAAAATAAGTAGGCCTCGGATTGGGTATTCTTCTAAAAATAAACTGGGCTCATTTTCACAAAGAAAAATAGCTGGGCTGGTCACATGGTGAACATAAAATATAATCCTGGCTAGACGGGCCACAGCCCGCTCAAACCCCGCTCGCCTCAACAATACCAAAAAAATACTGCTCGAGTAGCTACGCCCCTGTGTGTCACCGATCTTGTGTTGTTCTCTTGTCTATTGACTATATACGCCACAATGTCGGGTCCTAGATGTCAGAAAACACTAGGAGGAAGCATTTTATTTTTCCATACGCGACGCAGGGCCCTCATCGCCATCCTCTCCACGCATTTCCGCCGATTCCGTTGTTTGTTGACCATGTTGACAACGCGAATGGGCGGCGCCACAAGAGCGCACCAAGCGCCGTGGAGGACGCCGACGCTAACGATTTAGGAGACGGTGGCGGCGAAGCAAGGCCGAGGTGCAGCCAGCCGTGGGAGGCGGAAGGTGCGGCCCACCAGCTTGTTTGGTTTTGGCGGCCGGAGGAAGACAGATCAAGAAACACGATGATCGTAAAGCAGCAGGAGTACTTAACAACCTTAATCAAACCAGCAGGGCACTTAACAACCAAAGATGAAAGCAGTATGAGTACTTATACAGGTTCAACCATACAAAGCACGCCTAATAAAGCTACTTTTGCCTACAAGCTAACTAAGGGTGAGGCCGCCAAGCCCTGTGACAAGGCCCAGCGCCACCTCCGCAAGATCCACAACCTTCATCTCAGAATTTGGTCAATAAACAGGATATTCGCTTAGAGCCATGGAAAAGCATGAACATAATCTTCTGTCCTATTCTCCAAGATGGACGGGCCTTCATTATTTGAGACCACCCATGAATAAGTATCTTTTCACCTCCAAGGGGAATTGAGTAGGTCGACATAAACATCATGTTGTGACCAAGCAAAAGTCCTGACCTCACCATGGTCGTGCATCCAGATAGGAACAATAGAACTCGCAGTTCCTATTTCAAGAAGATCACAAATGTAAAACTGTGTATAAGCAATAGTTTATGAACAAAATATATAATGTAAAACAACTCGCACTATAAGTTTCTCGACACGCTTGGACCTGTTCAACGAGTGCAGCAGTGGCACACATATCCCACGTGGCCTTCCACCATTGAAACGCCCACAAGGACCTCAAGACGATCAATAAAGTGTAGGAACTTGTGGATGTCGATCCACCAACTTCAAAGTGCCATTAGTAATAGCCAGAAGTTATTACAGAGTAACAAACGAGCAGATCGCTTAACTCGAAAAACCTACACGTGCCACCAATTATAAGAAATATTAGTTAGAAGTAGCATCTTCGTGAGAGATTCGTTACTTCTAAAGTTAAATTGTGATTAGTTAGATGAATAGGTGGATTAAGAAGTAATCGAGGCAACAAGCAAGAACCAGATACAAAACTAACATGGATGAACAATTGAACGACGTCGGGTGGAAGATCGCAGTGAAGATGAGACCAGGTTCTGCTATTTCCATCAACATTCATGCGCCAACTTTCAATATGTAACACTTGAGAAAGTTTATCCAAGTTCGCCATAAAAAGAAGCGATCTTCTTGGTTCATGAACCCAACTCAGAACTTATATCCATGGCTTGTCTTCACTGTGACCATTAAACTAGTGTATTCAGTTATGGCAAGGCCGAGCATCTTGAGTACATGTGTTCTCGCAGAGCAAATAATACACCGCAGAAAAATAATATGAGAACACAGATGTTCAAAAACCCACCTCCCGGATAGAAAAGAGGATTCTAGGAACATACCGTGCTGCTTTCAAAATGTTGTTTTAGGATGAGAAGGAACAAGTGTATGCCTCGCCGAGGGCGCAAAAACCTGTAGGGTACTCGCACTTTGGGCAATCGCAAATGAAACACACTAGATTCAAGAGGGAAGAAAATGCATCAACGGCCGTGGCTGCCATCCTAGGATTACCCGCACCAAGGGACTTGGATTTATCGGGATGGATGAAGAATTCATACTGGTTCTCCATGAGAAAACCCTATGCAATCGCCGAGAGGGATTTTCTCCTAACAAGGCACGAGGGAGAAGGGGATTCACGCCCAAAGGAAATATTGCCGCTTCGTCTGGCCCAGCTTATCGCTAAAGCTGGAAAGGGGGGTTGTGATTTGACGGCTCATTGGGCATTATCATCAAGCGCCACGACCGGGTGTGTCTACCATGAAGTTGTGCACTCTAATTTGTGATATGGCACGTGGACCTCGCTGTCGGTTGCCCCACATATCAGCGTAAAGGAAGTAGAAAGACAGAGTAACTAGTTACACATAAATATATTTTTGACAGAGAGATACTCCTCCAGAAAGAAATATACAAATCTTTTATATCACAAGCTCACCTTGCCGAGAAATATACTCCTCTCGCAACGCATGGGCATTATGGGGGTTCAGCTTTTTATGGGGGTTCAATGAGAATATAATACTAAGATAGGCTCACGGTTCTCGACTTTGGGCCGCAGTCCAATTCCTACATGTTTGGGGGCCCATGTGTTCTACCTCAACAAGATTTCATATTGCAAGCAATCGGCACGGGCAGTGGTTTTAGATGTTGTCGCAAGGCTAATACACAAAATTGAATAAAGCACGGCAGTTGTTGGAATGAAATCGAACGATACGCTCCTAACCAGCAATCAGAGTTGCAATTTATCAACGATATACCATGTGATAAATAATATTGTCGCATTACTTATACAAACAGGACACTTGTTTCACCATGCCAGATTATTACATCAAAATCTCTCGAGGATAGATCAGTTCGGCAGCTATGCGGTTGCCATCAAGAATTTCAAAGTTGATTTGGACCAGCTCTCCTTGCCGAGAAAGTTTGATTTTGACATCATCCCCACCGCAAGATATGATTTAGATTTGAACCTTGACCATCCTTTAGCATCAATCATCATGCGAGCATCCTTTGTACTTACGGTATATTGAGCAGGTTCATTCACACCAAGGCTGCGATGGTAAGAGAAACTTGGTCGGATCGCCGGATTATTGAACGACTCCTCGCTGTTTCTAGAAATTCTCTATTTGCAAACAAGAAGACGTACCCAAATAGTTAGATCAACACAGTGAATCATGTGAAACAACATGGAAAGAAAAAAGAACGAAGCACTTGGGTGGCCAATGCTTACCAAGAAGGTGGACATGTCAGTTTTTGTAAGGACTTTGGTATATGAAGTGCGAACTGCAGCCATGTCTGTTGCCGGTGCAACTGCATGGGCCGGAGCAAATGCAAGTGCAAGTGTTGGTGCAGGTGCCGGGCCGCCGCCGCTGCCGGAGATGGGGCTCCTTGTAGAGCTTGCCGTGTCGGAGCAGTGCCGTGTCGATGCCCGATCCTCCGTAGATCGGACTGACTCACCGACGCTGGTCGGTGCCTCAATCCTCACCGATCAGACCGAGCTGTTGCCACTTGCCGCTGCTAGAGCAACCATCGGTGCTCGATCTGTGGCGAGACAGCGGCGATCGCCTGGTCTGCTATGATCAGCTTAACTTGACTAGGATCCGTGACCGTGATCCAGTTTTTTCTTCATTTCTTTTAAACGCGAGAAGGACTAATTGTATGCTTTTGTTAAATCAAACTGCAGTTCATAATAGGATTCAGCTTGTACTGCACAATGTGACTGATCCAATTTTTTCCAATAATACAAAGATGGACGGTGCCTTTGTTAATGACACGCATAAGAAGTGAAACTGCAATAATAGCCATCGAGAATAAACCAAACGGTTTATTCTGTGATGAATGTCACATGGCAAAACCTGCATAGTAAAATTGCAAGAAAAGAAAGAAAGCATGACATTAAATCAATAATTTAGACAAGAAATCAATAAGATTTACTTGATGTGACACGAGTGAATCCTTACCAGGAAATCACTATGTTGAAGTACTAAACAAAAGATTGATCATCCAACCACGCATGGCATCGGGGGCCCGCTTACTCCCACAAGGTGACAGTCCAAAGGTCGTGACAAATCGCATGGACCAACATCCATGGGGTTGGAAATCCTGGTGGGTGCGATAAACCCTGCAATGCATACAGATATTGGAGTGTAATCGTCAAGGAATTGTCACGGCAGATGTCCTTAGTGTTAGGACTTAGTCGCGAGGCCAACGATCTATGTGGTAGCTTGAGAGGGTTGAGCGGACGAGAGACGCGAGGTTTTACCTGTGTCTGCCCCTCACGGTGGAGGTAAAAGCTCACGCCCCGCTTCATTAATATTGATGATGATGATCACGTTACAAGAGTGCTCTAACTCGAGAGCTATTGTAAAACCTAACTTGTCCAACTTGTGGATCTTGTCCCTTTGAGAGCCCCGCCTCCTTATATCTCGCTGGAGGGGCGGTTACATGTAGAGTCCTATTAGGATTAGGACTAGTCTATCGCTAATACAAACCGGATACAAGTCCAGGTCTTAGCTCCTTGTAAGATATATTCCTCCTGCTTTTCCTCTTAAACCGCCCACCGTAGTCGAACCGCCTTCATGAACCGCCATTAGCCACCGAGTCTTGTCGCCCTTCGACTACCGCCGGATTACCAATGAACCGTAAACCGCCAGTCGCAAGTGAACCGCCAAGTGCCGCCGGTTCTTCGTAAATCACAAGTCCGCCGGGTTATACTTCCGCCGGTTTACACCACGGGTATATCCTCGACATTAGCCCCCAGCTTAATTTGGATTTATCCATGTTAAACTGATCCGTGAAATAAACACAAGAACAAACTTGACAGATTATGCTCCGGTTAAGAATTTTGTAAACCGCACCGATCATCCTTAAATCCTTGTTATTTCCTCCTTCTAGGAAATCCGTTTAATAGGCCAGCTTCATAATCAATTTGCTGACATTGGTTTCATAGAAAATATATTGTGAAGAATAATTCTTTGATTCCGCCTCCCAATGCTTAAAACAATATTGGTCCTTGAAATACTCATCCGATCTTCACCGGTTTAAGGACGAGAACTTGCCGGGTTTATCCTTGCCAAGATCACCGGTTTATAAATATTGACAGCACCGGTCATACTTGTAGTTAACATCCAGCTTGAAAATATACCTCTTATACGCCTATCACTTGTAGCCTCCAAGTTTTAAGAAGGTAGCATAGCAACAGCTTGAGACTTGCTTAAATATCACAATCTTGAAGAAATCCAGTTGTTCATCTCAATCACTAGTCGTAATTGAGTATTCCACATATGTAGCCCCAAGTGTCGGGTTGTCATGCTTGCAGCAACCTCGACTTGTAATTGTCTCCGATGCTCATAAAACTTCAACTAGTGTAGCCCCCAAGGGCCGGGTCATTATGCACTAATAAGGTGGACTTGATATATATTGCAATGAAAATAACATCATATGATGTAACCCCATCATGGGACTTGGATCCACGCCCATTAAGGTTAAGAGCCCCGTGCTCACTAACCGAGTAGTGGACCCTTCAATGTAATGAATAAAAGCTTTGTACCTTGAATTGTTTGACAGAGCAATTGGTAGCCCCTAAGGGCCGCTCATTATACTGTGATGAGTCGGGTCTTCAATAAGATAAACAAAGAATGACTTTGCATTAGCCCCCAAGTGTCATGGTGCATGCTTGCAGCGACATGAGACTTGCATATTGGATGTAATATCAACTTAAATAATGTAGCCCCAAGTGCCGGGTTGTAAGCCCGCAGAACTCGACTATTCCTTCAATTGTAGAATAAAAATTATATCCATTGATAATATGATAGACATTATACCAAAGTTTACTTTTGAAAACCATAATCACAATATCGTTATTGATAACCATAATAGAAATCCAGCCATGTTGGCTATTTGAATAATATACCCATGATTCATGTTTACGATTCCAATGGCTAATCCAAATATGTACCGCTAATTTATAGTCCAAAGCCAGCCGGTTTAACAAACACCGGATAATTTATCATCATATCGGGCGACATAGTCGAAAGCCAGCCGGTTTAATAAACGCCGTGATTTATAATCATGCTTTATTCAACCTGTTTCTCGTGATAGAACAAGTTTAAAGTGTCCGGCGTTTATCACGGACGGGTCACAATGCCCAACATATAACCCGGGTTTATAAACCAAGGTTGCACTTAAGAATAATCAAATATGAAATATATCATACCGTGATATTGAATCACATTGCTGGTTTTACCAACTTTTGTAGTAAGAGTGATAACCCCAATCTTGAGTAATAATAACTCCTTTCATATTGTGTCGGTTGATGATAAACTGCATCGGGTTATGATAAACACCGTTTAACCATATATAATATCGGCACTCAGTAGCTCCAACCGCATCGGGCTGATAGTCTCCGGATCATAATTTGATCATGCATTGACAACTTGTAATTGAAATTCAAGCCGGGTTAATGAACACCGTTTACTCCATGGTAACATAAAATCAAACCGGCAAATAGTCTCCGGATTAGGATTTGACCGTGTTCCGCCAATTTGTAATTGATAGTTTGAACCGATTAATAATGTCGGTTTGAAAACACAACAAAAGAAATAATTTAAAAGAGAACAAAATTCAAGCAAAGGCAAATATAAAACCATTGCAAATGAGGCTTTGAGCCGATCAAGAGGCATTACCATGGTCGGACACCACCAAGCCCCCAAAAGGCGAGCTATGGTTCGAGTCAGCCAGTCCCCAAATGATGCATTGGCATTACGCCGATCAAGAGGTGTAGCGATGGTTCGGTTCACCAAAGCCCCAAGTGATGCTGTGGCACTAGGCCGATCAAGAGGCGGACTATGGTTCAGACGCGACCACAAGTCCCCAAGTGATGCCGTGGTTTTCGCTACCAAATGGCGCTATATGGTTCGGACACCACCAAGGCCCCTAAGTGATACCGTGGCATTGCGCCGATCAAGAGGTGTGACTATGGTTCAGATATGACCAAGCCCCCAAGTGATCAATAATATGATAAGCCAATAAGGCATGATACCCATGTTTGAACCACAAGATCATGGCAGCAGTCCTCTTTGGCACCCTTTAACTTTTGCAAGAGATAAATCCTTCTTGAACCGGATTTTGAACCGGATATTGAGAGCTTCAAAGCTTTGTGGGAGACATCTTTCCTTAAACCGGATTGTAAACCAGAATCTTCATTTTCAGCCGAAACTTTCTCGACGGCCTTTCAATTCAACTTGCAGAAGTTAATTTTTTGAACCGACATTCTTAAACCGGATTTGAGAGCTTCAGAGCTCGGGAGACAGATTTCCTTGAACCGGATTGTAAACCGGATGTTTGAGAGCTTCAGAGACTGACTTCCCTAGAGCCGGATTTTAAACCGTAATCCTTTCGATAACCCGAACTTCTTCATTGAGCCGGATTTTGTAACTGTCATATACTTTCTAAGCCGGAAATTTTCTCGACGGTCTTTAAATTTTCATCAATATAATAGTAGCTCCGGACCGGGTTATCTTTCCTCCATCGCCCCGGGTTCTTAAATTTGCTGAAACTGCAAGATTTGCCGAGCCATGTCATCAGAGCCCCGAGTCTCAAAGGTGACTCGAGACGATGGCTTGAGACTCTCCATATTTGACCATGATATAAACCGCATAACTTGTATATCATTGGTGTTGATAGTAACGATGTGAATCCACGTAGGTTGTGATGATCGCGCGGTTATGAATGATTCCGTATGAGCCGTGGTCAAGAATCTCGCCAATGGTTCCTTCCAACCGCGATTTGAAGTTAACCAAACTGTAGTGGCGGCGATTTGTGCGCCTGCCCATTGAGCCATCCGTAGACGGCGGTTGATAGTATATGATAATTTGCCCATTTTGAAAGAAAACCGGCTACCTAAGCTGTGACTTGCTCATGTAGACAAAAGTGCGCCCGGTATGTTGATGTAGACCAGGCCGCAATAAATGGACGGTAGAGACGCCCACAGATTAGAGGTGGCTCAATGATGAACCGCCGCAGTGTTGTAAACCAGCGCGACGGGCAAGTCAACCACGCTGCTTTGATGTAGTGAACAATTGTCCCGCATCAACAATATCGATGTGCCAGGCCGAAATAATCCGCCATGAAATTGATGATCGCCAGGTGAGGTTGAAGTTGTTTCACGGTGAACCGCCGCGCGCGGTAAACCGGCGCGACGGGTGAGTCGGCCGCGACGCTTGTAAACCGGCGCGACAACAAGTCGGTCACGGCGCTAAGTCTGGCGCGACACGTGAACTGCCGCGACAGGGCGGACGGGCGAAGTCGTCTGTGGCGCAGTAAGGCAGCGCGACAACAAGTCAATCACTGTGGACGGTTTCGTGAGTTGAAGTAGTCCGGGCCGCAAGGGTGGCGGCTTGCGGCCCATTACCGGTAATGAGGCACGGACGAACGCCGGGCGCAATGTTGCAAGTACGCGTCCATACCCATGGTATAAACCACAATTGTCCCGCATACAAAACATACAACATGGCGGAGTAGTTGTTTGTCGAAGGAAATCAACATGTACTTTAACAAAATATGTAAGATAAACATCACCTGATTTTAGGTCGAGCTTACACTCAAGGCCGCTGGTGAACTAACCTACGAGGGAGCGGCGCAGCCGGCAGCATCGCCAAGGACCGGACGGAGTGAAGCCGCTGGGGCCATGATGGCCGGGTTCAGAGGCATGAAGGGCGATAAAGTCGCTGGCCGAGGCGGCTTACCGCAACTTGGTCGACAGCTCACAACCTTGGAGGCCGGGCGGTTTGAGAGGCTTTATGTCCGGGCTCAAATCAGCGGGCGCGGCACCCGCTGGTGGATGACAGGGTAGAAGATAACCCAGCGGGCGGACTTGGCGTGTTTTAGAAGTGCAGCGGCGGCGACGGGCAGGCCCTGTGCCAGCCATAATGGCTCGAGGCGTGGCGATATCTTGATGCGGCTGTGAAGGCAAGGCCGAATTGCAGACCAAAATCTCCTTCGGTCGTGGCCTGGTTTGACCCATCGCTTGACTAGTGCCGCAGCTCCGCCAGACTTAGCCATTGAAGAAAAACAAAAACTAAGCCACAAGAAGCCTCCACGGGAAGTACTAAACTAGTACTTGAATTAATGATGGGTTTGGGTCTTTCACGCCGAGGTGCAGCCGCAACATAGCCCGATGCGCCTCCATACTTGCAGCCCGTAGATGGATCAGCAGCTCGGTGCAAGCCACGACCGGCAAATCAACTTCGTGGTCAATCTCTCATTACGGCAGCGGCACAAAGAAAATTTTGTCGGTCTCGTCCTCAGAGAAATCGATCCGACGGATCATCGCGCCAAGAGCGGAAAAATAGCAACCGAGATTTCTGTCTTCTTGTGGAAAAGTAGAGACGGCAGTGTTCTAGGTCTGATGTGTCTCGATCTCGTAGCCCCAAGGTTTGTTGTGGTTGATTGACTACAGATCAAGACGGAGACCTTCCGGTCGTAATCTTCCCCGATGGATCCAAACGGAGTTGACAAAGGAAAAATTGATTTTGTCTCGATGGCGGTCCGACCATGCACTAGTACTTGAAATCCTTGGATGCGATGAAACCGTGCTTTTGCTTATATTTTTGACTTGATCGCCGACGGTGATCGGGCTTTATACTGCTGGCGACTTGCATCCATCTCGACCCGGAGAATCCTTGTTGAACCAAACAAAGATCTTCATCCTTCGAGATTACACAATGCGTAACGACAGTAGCGTAAGTAGCAGCCTTGGAGCTTTGAGGTGACTCTGTACGCCGGCCGTTATCAATGCAATTTCCTTCACGTGAGGTATAACAAGCCCTAGGAATCGTGATGTCATGTACTACAACTAGTAGTAATATGCTTTTGCTTTTCCAAATCCCCTGAATGAATACGCGCTATGGTGCTTCAACTTATGCTAGTCCGCTAGCAACACCAAGATTTGTCCGATTCAAGCCCCTTTATTTTTAGCAAGCTCCACGGATCCACAGCTTTATCCAGATTGGTTTTGACTTTTGTGTGACTTAGGTCAGGACAGAACCGACGAGCCACGCTGTGGATTGCCGTGAAGATTTATTAGCCATCCCGGAGATTGGTCTCGACTGTAGTTAGCGCACCACGCCCGACCACGACTACTACTTCGAATGATGCATCACGGCTCAACAACTAATGATGCCGAGGCTACTCGTGGCCATGGCGTAAGAACGATGATGATTTGAGGTAGGGTCACGACAAGGGAGGCGATTCATGATAAAAACACCAGCGTAAAGCAACAAACGGTGGCGGCTTGAAAACGGCTTGGCCTTCCTCCCATTAACTACTTTGGTTTCGTCTGCTTGATAACAACACATTGATCCTGCTGATGTACGCAACCAACCATAGTAAAACTTTCGGGATCTTCTCTGATGATTCTGTCAACATGATTGATGAACACCGCCAATAGAAAATTTCAGATCTCGATTTTAGTAAAACTTGACGTTGATGTAAATCCTTCACAAGCTGGCTTCCTTCATCCGGAATTTCACAAACTCTTCAAACCCCGGAAGGATCCTCCAAGAACTCAACACCACTGCGGCGCTCGCCCCACGGTGGGCGCCAACTGTCAAGGAATTGTCACGGCAGATGTCCTTAGTGTTAGGACTTAGTCGCGAGGCCAACGATCTATGTGGTAGCTTGAGAGGGGTTGAGCGGACGAGAGACGCGAGGTTTTACCTGTGTTCGCCCTCACGGTGGAGGTAAAAGCCCACGCCCCGCTTCATTAATATTGATGATGATGATCACGGTTACAAGAGTGCTCTAACTCGAGAGCTATTGTAAAACCTAACTTGTCCAACTTGTGGATCTTGTCCCTTTAGAGCCCTGCCTCCTTATATCTGTTGGAGGGCGGGTTACATGTAGAGTCCTATTAGGATTAGGGACTAGTCTATCGCTAATACAAACCGGATACAAGTCCGTGTCTTAGCTCCTTGTAAGATATATTCTCCCGCTTTTCCTCTTAAACCGCCCACCGTAGTCGAATCCGCCTTCATGAACCGCCAGCTAATTGCCACCGAGTCTTGTCGCCTTTCGACTACCGCCGGATTACCAATGAACCGTAAACCGCCAGTCGCAAGTGAACCGCCAAGTGCCGCTGGTTCTTCGTAAACCGCTAAGTCCGCCGGTTATACTTCCGCCGGTTTACACCACGGGTATATCCCCGATAAGAACTATAATTGATAGACCGTCCTCACAAAAAATATGATATGGATACTTCAAAATATACAGATCAATTGAGTGGATGACATTAACATAGACCGTTCTCAGACTCGACCACACACCAAAGGCGGCAGTACTAATAAACAATACAGGTTCACAAACACAAATCAAGTAATCAACAATAGTACTTACTACGCATAAGCAAAGTTGCACTAACTAAACTCGCAGACTATTTTTTGCCACCGACCCACGGGATGAACCCCGATAACCGATTAGGCCATGGACTTCGTGGTGAGATGTCTACATGCACCATCACCATCTTGTCAACCTTGAGAACCTAACAGAGTGGTCTTTCCACTCATAAACATGATGACGAAGACAGCCGATCAGATTTGTTGGGAAGCTTTACAAGAACCACACCTTCAGAATCGAAGGCACAGCCAGGAAATTGTTGTGGTCAAGCACAGCCTCAAGAACACACCGACAACAATGCTACAGAAAACACTAGCTCAGACACGTATGACGAGGACACAGAGCTGGATAGTTCAGCAAAGAGAACTCATCATTAGGTCTTCCAGCTCACACGACATGACTTTGAGAACTTCATCTCCACCATGGACCTGGTTCTAATTCAAACAGAAACCATATTTTATTACTACCTCCGCTCAGAAATATAAGATAATTTTCGCTATTATACTCCATATATGACTACATATACGCAGAGAAATGAGTGAACAAAGACACTAGAACATGTCTTCAAAGGCATGAGAGCAGAGGGATTACATGCAATATCCATAACACAAGTTATCGAGGCAAATATACCCTTTTAAAAGGTAGCATTGATGTTCATAGTATTTCCTCCGTTCCCAAAATTCTTGTCTTAGATTTGTCTAGATACGGATGTATCAAGTCACATTTTAGTATTAGATACATCCGTATCTAGACAAATCTAAGACAAGAAATTTGGGACAGAGGCAGAGTTGAAAGTAATCTATAAGAAATATGTGTCAACCTCTCACATGTTTTGGTCAATATAGGAATTTAGAACCGCTATTTGGCACACAAAAATCACATGCAAGATCACCTGTAAAGTTGTATTGCTAGTACTAGTACTCATGGTTAGATGAAAAACACGATCAAGATCGAGAAAAGATCGCCAAGAAGAGATATTACCGGACTTGCTTAATGAGGGATCCCTGAGAGGGGGCTTGGACATGGCAATGGCTTTGAGCTTGTCTCATGTAGTCTCAAGGG
The DNA here is from genome assembly GCA_021605205.1 of Aegilops longissima. NCBI lineage: Eukaryota > Viridiplantae > Streptophyta > Magnoliopsida > Poales > Poaceae > Aegilops > Aegilops longissima. The sequence continues at coordinate 11,378 of JAHIAM010005693.1, read as the reverse complement.
TGCTTGTGCTTCTTCGCACTATGAGCCTCGACGGTTTTGGCCGGAGCCATAGACATCACTTCGCCGGTGCTCTAGGCCCATCAAGAAACTGTCAAATAGAAATAAAAGAAAAGAAACCATAATCACAAACCCAAAAGAAGAAAAGAGAGGGAGTTATAGGATCAGTCTCGGGTTGCAAGACCGGCCTTGGCCAGAATCAACACCATTGATGCGCCACCTTTCCTTCTTTGGGAGAGAAGAACAATGGCGTAGCAGGTCGGGTTATCTTGAAGAAATGAGGAACAAGATGAGGCGAAGCGAGGGTTGGGTAGAGAGGAAGCCGAGAGAGAAGAGTGAAATGGTGGTTGCTTCTGCCTGTCCAACTTACTACCGAAAGGAGGGGTTTTGTGATTTGACGGCTCATTGGGCATTATCATGGGCGCTTTGATCGGGTAGTTCACCGTCACTTACTACGGAGTAATTTAGTGCATGGTTGGTGACCCCGATGCTGGCTGTACCACACGCCGCGTAAAGTGAGTAATTTAGTGCATGGCTGGAGGAGGATCCGCACGGTAGAGCGTGTCCACTGTTTTTCAGAAGAAAAAAATGATTACAGCAAGCGTTTCCACTCTTACGGAGGAGGAGTGCGAAACACGGCAACCACTTGAACATACACAGTGTTCCTACTACTAGGCATGCAGTGGTTCATACGTCAGTACTACACAATCTTGTTGCTAGTGTAGTACTCCCTCCGTCTAGGTGAATAAGTCATCTTAGGTTGTGCACCGTGACCAAGGAGGAGGAGAAAACGAGAGAACTTAATGTTTATTTGCTAATTAATAGCATTGCATGCAATGAACTAACCACTGCATGTCGTGTTTGGTAGTCTCAAGTCATTAAAAGCATGCACACCCACATCTCTTATTGGTTGATATGTCAAGAAACAAGAAACGAGGTAGAATTTAATGTACCGTGCCTAAGTGTTTTAGGATTATTTGGTTTTCGTAAGATGACTTGCACACCTAGACGGAGGGAGTAAGATATGACGATAACAAATGATGTTGTGCGCATGTCAACTACTCCTATATGTAACATAGTACCGCTTTTCCGACTGTCCGGTCGAGAATCAATGGTGAGATCAATGTTAATGTAACTAGGTCCACAAATAAGACGAAGAGTAGGGTGCTACAAAGATCTACCTAAACATGAACCTTATGAAGCACGTAATAGTGTTAGGCAGGGTGTATGAAGGGTGCACGGATGGGAGCAAAAGTTCCTCTCGACCCACTTTTGGGTGTTTGGCAGAGTGCATGAAGGGTGCATGAGTCCACACTAGTAGGTTACAAAAATACACGAAGAGGAAACAACTATATTGAGATGAGAATGCAACCAAACACACCCACATGCTTTGTGCTACAAAGGATGATCTGCACTGGCCTGAGTTTGATCCAACGGTCATGTTGCATCGAGACATGGACATGCCCATGCAGAGGGCGCCTAAACACCACCAAGTCCCTCCGCTTCTTGAGGCGCACGACGCTGGTGATGCAGGGTGCAACCGCCGCAGAGCCTGCTCCCTGGCCGACGGAGCCAACTCGCCAAAGACGCGCCTAATGGCACGAATGGATTCCGTGACGGAGCCCTCGAAGGATTCGCCTGCAATGGCGACGGCAGCCCGCAACCCTCCTTGTCCAAAGCACAGCCCCCACCATCGCGCTGGAGACGGCTCAGCTCCTCGGAGATATAGGTGAAGAAGGAGACCAGGTTAGAAGCAGCAGTCGCTGAAGTCGACTGGTGGTCGAACGGGTTTAGCCCGACGGCCGCATCGCCGCTGGCGCATGACGGTAGGCATCGCGCAGCCACAACCCGTGCGTGGCAACTTGGTTCACCAAGTGGCCGAGGCGATCCTGACCTCGCCACGATCGCCCGCCAGCTGCCCAGCCGCTCCCCGATGGCCTATCGATCTCCCGCCGCAGCAACGTCGCCGACGCCTCGAGCATCTTTTGTGGTGGACGCCGCGCTTTTGAAGCTCTGTGAACTCCCGCGACATAACGGAGGAGCATGTCACTCCTTCTCCTCCTTGAGCTCACTGAGCTCCACGCCCTGGCCCCGAGCTCCGTGATCCTGGCATGGAGCTCCTGTGTCAGGAGCCTCACTTCGGACTCCGTGATCTCGAATGGTAGGACCCAACGGCGTACCAGCCAGACCTTGGCTCGTGTTGATCCTAAAAAAACCGGGCTCGTGTCCTTTGGTGGCATGCGTGGTACGCACATTAGGCAACCCCATTACCCCAACCAGTCGATCCTCAACGTTTCAAGTCGAAATATCTGGCGGCCAGAATTCCAGCCCTAGGAAATTCCCCTCATGTCCCCGGTCCATAATGACTAGCGATGAACAACGGAGGGATGCTTTAGTAACTAGACAATGTTACCTACTGTTTCGTTTACAGCTCAATTCCTCGGTCGCCGTCATTAAGGTCACCCACAACTGCATTGCCTAGTACTACTACTACTACACCAGATGAGCATGTAATTGAGCCCGCTTTGTTCGTGCTTTAGTACTTGAGTTAATATATGAAGCAATGCACTAGTACAGAGGGATTATCCTTTACTCGCATATATAACTTGTCTGAAGTCGAACTAAGCAAAATGTTTGACCAAATCCTTTCTTAAGAAATACAACCGGACAGATGTACGGCTTGAAAATTTATTGCATGATGCAGGTTATGATATTGTCTCAAATCCTGGATCTTAAATTTCAGAAAATCCAAAAGTGAGCATAAATTCTTGAAACTAAGCATCGTCACGTGATATGGCACAAATATTACTTCGTAAGTTTTTTCTTCAATTTGAGACAAGCTGCTTATGACAAGTTGCACAAATGAAGACCCAAGGTATTTTGGCAGAAAGACCTTTCACGTTAAGGCGAACGCTTTCACTATTGAAACCATGGGCGCTTACGTGCCGCCACGAGTTCCCACTTCATCGGGCAAGTGCCGCCCGAGCAAGCGTGGTGAGTCGATGGGAGGCGGCGAGCAGATCGCTGCGCGGGCCGTCGTGGGCGGCGAAAGCAGACTGCAGTAAGCTCACCGAGGCGAGCCTTGACTAGGCTCCGCCGCCCACCGCCGTCCCCAACTGCTCCCACTTTTAATGTCGCCGGTGCCGCAGTTTAAAATCAACCCCGCACTACCCGGTATCGCTACAATCCTCTCTTTCCTCTCCGATTCTCCTATCGCCTACCTCCAACTAGCCTCGACCTAAATGTACGCCATGCCGCATCACGATGGTCTGCCCTTAGTGTTCCAGCTTCGAGGAAGACACCCAGCCGGAGTCTCAAGAACATAAGGCGCTTTGGGACGAGCTTGAACTGGCCTTGCGGGAAGACGCCGCTACCGTCCCCGCCCCCTGCTCCGGCCCTGCCGCTTCGATTACGCTTAGCGCCGCATCCCCATGGCATTGATGGGCTGGGAGCCGCACATTGTCGCCAAGCTTGATCCCACGGGTTCCACGAGGTCCCCGCCGACTTTCACGCCCCATGCACTGCCAGCAAGATGCGCTTGCAGGCAATCGACGCCGCGACGCCTGCGCCGCGCTCGCACACTGCCAGATGCAGCAGGCGCTGCAGGCATCGACGCGGCGCTACTGCTGCGCGTGGCACACGAATGTCTTCGCCGCTGCTGATGCCAGCCGCCCCTCGCTGGTGCGCGTTTCGCCGCATGGATGGCCGCCCGACCGCTTCTTGCACTAACGCCAAGTCGCCTCCCGCCACGACTTCATTCAAGTCCGTAACATTTTGGCCTTCCTTGAAGCTAGGCTAACGCCCAGAGTACGCCAACAACGGCGCAAGACGCCGCTGCCGCCGCCGGTCAAAGGTCTGACGACACACACGTAGCACGGCAGATGAGCCGCTTTCACCGCGAGACGCCTCGCCGCCGCCAGTAATCTAAATTTTCCATGAAAAACGATTGGATTGTTCGGATTGCCATGCTTAAAATCCAACGCTTATCATTTCCGCTATTTTATATCGATCATCGATAATTTAAAGTCGGAGTCGACTGAACGAAATGTATGGTTTGATCGATTGAATGTTCTGCTAGAGCCGATCAAATTAAATATAAAACGTCATCAAGCCACATGTATTCCTTGTCATCCAACCACCTAGACTGCTTCAATGTCGAGCGCCATCAACACGCTTAGCGCAGTTAATTTCATGCCAAAATAGTGCTAATCACATGACAACACGCAAATAATATCCTAGTAGTTAATATCCGCATGCACTTAATATACTTCCAAATTAATGGCATTGCACGCACACCGACTAGTGCTGCTAGTACGTGAAACTGGTGCCGTGGACTTGTGAACGCGGCCCAGATATGGTCAACGCAACATCGCCCATGAAGTTCTTCCTTGTTTGCCCGCAAGGCCTAAACGCAGAAGGAGGAGAGAGAGAGAGAACACATGGAACCCACCAAGAAGTGAAGGTGAATAGTACTAAAAATAATATTACATGTTATCCATTAATTAGGTTGTGGTAATATAAAAACACTGTGAACAAAGGGGTACAACAAACATTGCTATTCTACGATGTTGCCTATTGACGTAAGTGGCTTGAAGGCCCAAATGCATGTTCGATCCTCGCCCTTATTTTTTAATTTGTATATGGGTCCAAATTTGTTTCATGACATGTGGGCCCTCGTGTGTAGTTTGTAGCACTTTAATTTGTGGGTCAAATTTGTTCCATTCCAAGTGGACTATCGTGTGTAGTTTTGTAGCTTATTTATAATAATTAAAGAGAACAACATAGTTTTTTCAATAATACCATGGTGCGACGTTGAAGGCGTAGAAAGGACGCGAGAGAGCAATGACCGAGCCAGAGGGAAATCAACTAGGGAGTTATGGGTTGCAACGGTGTTTGAGTAGTTGTGGGCCAAATGCTATGAAAATATAATCTAAACCGACCAGAATAAATGCCTACACAAATTAATCCTGTTGGAGTGCCCTCGCAATGTAAATAGCTCTGCTTTATGAGGGATGGAGAGGTAGTAGCTTCAACGCTGGGAAGATATGGTGTGAGAAAGCGAGGTCAATCGAGAGACATATAGATAGAGAGACAAAGTGAGTGTGGTCCGACATTCATTGAACAAATATATATGCTCCGAGAGATATTGTCCGATTGAGCTTTTGGCAAGGGTGAGGGCTGTAAGATAGAGCTTGAGAGATGATCCAGTCACGCATTTGTAGATATATTTTGTGTGTGGAGGAAGCAAGGTCAACCGATCACATAGGGTCGCTGCATGATCGAAAGAGTGAGACGGTTGGAGAGAGTGACCTAGATAGACGTATGTGTGTGAGAGAGTATACAATGAATAGGTCTAATTGGGCTCAAACATGGTGATATATCATTTTTGTCCGAGAAAGAGCGAGGTCAATCAAGACATACGGAGAGAGAGAGAGAGAGAGAGAGAGAGAGATTGAGTGAGCATGGCCCACCACGAGGTCGAAAGAGTGGTGGCGGCTTGGATGGACTGACCTAGATAGACAATCTGTGTGAGAGAGTATAGAGTGTGTCGATTGAGGCCCAAACAGGGAGATATATCATTTGTGTGTGAAAGAAAACGAGGTTAAACGAGACTCAGATAAACAAAGCGAGATTGAGCGAGTGTGGCCCACCGTGCGGAAGAAAGAGTGAGACAGTCTCGAGGGAGTGACCTAGATATACAACGTGCGTGTGTGCGCATGCACGAGAGGTTCGGGGGCTAGATAGGCAATGCGTGTATTTAGCGCGAGAGGGTGTGAGGGAGAGGGGGGAAGGGAGAGAGAGCTCCGCATGGGGTGCAATGGCAGGTGTGTGAGGTAAATACATTTGGTAGCAGAGTGGAAAAAGGGGTTGTGTAGTTGAGAGACTTAGAGATCGAAACATGGAGAGAAAGAATGAACGGTGTTGGAAACCGATAGCTTCCTAAGGTGGTTAGGAGAGGAAGATTGACCGATACAGAAGTATGTAGCGCTTGTGGGGGGCTAAAACAACATTTGAATGTACATAGTACGAGACTTAATATCGATGTTTCAATTCAGTGTACATTGTAAGATTTGAACCGAGGACCAGCATACGGGTAATTATTTCAATTGCGCCATACTAAGTTTCAAAAGTTGACATTGACTCAATTTGTTGTGCTATTTTGTAGGTCATATGTTTGAATCCATCCAAAAGTTTTCTCACTACCATGGTGTTCATCATATACATATGAATTTGTATTAAAAAGTAGCGTGGATACAAGGAAATGCTAAATCCACGTTAGAATTGGAGATCGCCACGTGACACACACTCTAATTCAAATAACTAACTACGTGACACACGCCTAATTCAAATAACTAATTATGTGACACACTCTAATCCACGCTAGCGCGGTACCGCTTCGATTTTTTTTCAAATAACTCCTCATTATTAATTTATAGTACTCCTCCGCTCACTTTTTATAAGACCTTGAAGACATTTCGCATAATGTGCAAAATAGTTCATTTTAAGTTGTCTCAAATGACTTAAAAAGTGAACGGATGGAGTATCTCGCTTCAATGACTAATTATTGCAAGGAAAACACGGGCATGGTAATACATACAGATTCGCTTGCAAATGAAAGATTCGCTTGCATTCTCAAATGTAGGCACACCAGCAAACCAGGGTCGTGGTCGGGTGGACGCTTGTTCGTGCCTTAAAGGCATCTGCTTTTGGGTCATCGACATGTGCGCCACCACCTGTTGGGCCCATATGTCATGGACACAAAGGCAGGTGCCTTAAGGCACCAAGCATAGCCTTGTCGGGGTGGTCGCGGTGTCGGACGGACGCCAGTAGCACCCAGCCACCCACCCTCCCCCCCAAAAAGGACGACGACAATATAAGTTCGCGGCCCATGTTTCGATTGAAATATCCGCGCCCCAATTCCAGCCCTGCAAAATCTCTCTCTCCACCGCCCCTTCCGCGCCTAGATTGCTCAAACCCAATTCCGCCAACCTCGAATCGCCTGCCTCGCCTCTTTTCCCCACCGCTCCCCACCTCTCGCGCCGGACGACAACGACGAAGACGACGGTCGCGCTTCACCACCGCACCGAGCTACCTCATCTACGCCTCGCCCACCGCAGACCGGTGGTCCACCGACAACGCCGGGCGCCGCAACCGACGTGGCCTCATAGACACCGAAGTTCCACCGCGATCGTGCGCTTCACCGCCGCCTCCCAGCTCACCGGGCTACTTCACCGAGCACATCATCGCACTCGCCCCCGAGGCCATTGGGGCTTCACCAACGGTCTGCCCATCAGATCAGAAGGCCTCGCTGCCACTCAAGATATGCATCCAGGCGCTGCCAGCCAACGCCAACCAAGATCACCTCAACGGCTCAAGTGACCCGACTCTAGCTAGGCGAGCATGCCCAAACGCCGCCCGAACTAGGTATCCACACATCACCCCTTGTGCACCGCTCCGACGATGTTTGATATCCTTTCACTTCTCTTAGCTTACACGCCTATGCAACTCGACTTTAACTCTTATTTCTTCTGGAGATATCATCTAAAACAAGCAAATCCATATTTTAGTGAAGCATGACGGCGCCACGGATCTGGCACACATCCTCGCACACCAGATAACCTTGTAAGTATATGTCCTCCCAGACAACATCAAGGTTGATTCCTCTTATTTGATCAACCATTCGCCATGTCAAAATGCAGGGGGATGCAAGGAGCACAAGGCCTGCACATCCAAGCAAGTGGTAACATGGACTTGTACATGGAACATCCCAAGCGCAAAGCAGTAGCTGCCGAGCCCATACAACGAGCTAGCATTCGTGGTATGATGAAAAAGGGCTTGATCCATGAATTCAAGTTACCAGGGCTAATATTTAACTTAAAAATACGAAGGCACTTGCACTCCGAAATCAACATAATTTGAGAAATGTGAAGCTACATGCACTTTGAAACCAGCTAATGATCCAAAGTAGTTCAGATTATAAACACTAAATGATGCAAGCACCAAAAACACAAAATGCAACATGGTGTACAAGGACTACAAACATGGTCTCAGACCGCTTGAATTATTCATTCTCCTCGCTGAAAATATCAAGTGTAATTGCACGATAACCAAAGCGCAAAACCGCATATCAATATATCTATCCCGCATAAGTATGCCAATAGTTTCAAACAACAGATTAGAAAAGTATTTATGCTATGTTGTCATGATACGGGACTTTCGTAGATGGCCTCGACGCTTCCTCAAGCTATGAAAATGCACTATAATTTGCTTGTCATCAATGCCTCGCAAATCTCTGGCTCTCTCAACATAGTAGATCATCATTAGACACTAAATCCTTCAATGAGCTTGCAAAATGCTTGCATTAGATCCTCATTAGACACTATATGTTCATCACCAGAGCATGTAAAATGTTTGCATCAAATCCTTCATTAGCAATTGCTCATTAGACACTTCTGTGCTCAAGAACAACATGAGCTTGTATGTTTGCACCGAAACTTGATTAGATACATCGATTCAATCGGCCAATATTGATTGGGGAGTTATAAAATAAGTAGAAATTGGTTTCATTTTCTCATAGATTCCCTACATACAAGCAGTTTTACAACACCGCCAGTTTAACTATTGGCCAGAAATTGAAGAGTTGAATTAGATATAATCAGGGATGTGATGTACCTGCTCGCTGGCAAGCATGCTACTCTTGCAAGCTGCGACCGTCTGCTTGGCGCAAGCTCGATGCCATGCCCGGCCGGCGCCGCCGCCTCCCACGCAGGCTACACCTGTGGTTGGATCTTCATCTTCTTGTCCTTCCGCTCGCTTGAAGCCCGGCGACCGCCTTCCAATGAGGGCGCGAGGAAGTGGTGTGTCGGTCTGTCCAAAGGTGGCTAGGTTAGGAGCGAACCAGACTCGAGGTTGGAGCGAATGAATTGGGATTTTCCTGTGTCGATCGACATGGGAGGCGCCTGCTTAGCCATGAGCCTGCTATAGGGCCTGCCTTGCACTTATGTTATTGGCCCATCCAAATTGAAACATTTTTCTTCATTTTTTACATTGCCCGCTCATGCTGGGATCTAACAAAACTAGTGTGAGCCAACCTCGACGACTCAAACTAGGTGCACACTTCCCAACACCCGAGGCGGCCCATACCAGCCCCTATGGTGGCGCCGCCTTTTTATGCAGGTATGATTGGATAGTGAAAATATTCCAAAGGGCGCTTTTGATTTACCCACGTAATGGTTGAATTGCTTGTTTCTATGAACTGAGTTCGCCAATAATGTGAAGGATGCCATTTTTCATCCTATTGTAGATTGCTTAGATCTCGATATGCCAAAAGTAATCGCATGAAATATACAAAAAAGCCAAGGTGATGTGTTTGGCTACAACTAGTCTAACTACACGCCCTCATATAACATATCAAGGATGCACCATCTTACCAGATTAACCATTCGACTTACCCATGCAAAGGTGGGAAGAAAGAAGTATTGGGACCACGATCCAAGCAATTGATGCCATGGACTCCTTTCGCACAACCTTGTGTTTAGCGAAAAGAAGTTGCAGGTGCAGGCTGTACAAAGAACTAGCGTAAGTTCGCCACTCCGCTTCGGAATTTTAGTTAGCCACTTATTGCAAAATTGTTCAATTACGCTGCTTGGCTTAATTTAGTTTGCTACTGATTACATAATGGCACAGCTCGTTAATCATATTGTAGACTGCTACCATCTATGTGTTTGATACTTATCGTTAAGAATTACCTGCTTGCCTTAACTTAAATATCTACTTGTTTGTTTAATTGCTTTGCTGCTGCAACAGCGGTTACAATGATGTTAATAACTACTTTTCAGCATCCAATTGAAACTCTTTAATTCCTTGTTTGTTTAACCGGTTTGTCTGTTATAACTCCCAGCTTGAGATGTTTTGCTAACTTCAACTTTTCTGAATCCAATCGAACTTTAATGGCAAAACAGGTTAGCCCAAGATCAAAGAGCGAGGTCCCCATGGACGTTGTGATCATCCCACAAAGAAGGGCACCGCCCAATCGGCATTATGAATTGCCAACTCCTCGATGCTCTAGAGGCTAAACTAGTGGTAGAAAGAGATTCTACTTCGCACTTAGAGATGAAGTTGACATGTTGAGGAAGCAAACAACACAATCACAAGCAGTACTCAAGACAACCATTAAATATTTGGTGGATTTCAAAACGAAGCAAGCTGAGACCCACCAGATTGTTAAGGTCCTCAAGGAAAAAAGGAAATTAAATTCCTACTTGGTAAATCATAGGTGAAATGTTCTTTCCATAGTTGAATAACCATTGTGTTGTCTGTTCATGTAATCAATCAAACCATTTGTTTTAGAGATCATGTAATAATTGTTTTTTTGTTTTTTGTTTGTAATTTTATTTGAGCACAAGTCTGTATTAATTGATAAGACTGGAGACATTTCATTTGGATTGTCGTGCTGCATCTACAAATATGCCAATCGGGCTGAATGTGCATTCAACAATAGTAGTATAGATGGACCATAAGTGGCACGATCGGAAAGGGCCAAGATGTGCTGGCTCAAAAAGGATGCTGTTGTAGCCAAAAAAAGTACAATGCCTGGCTTATGTATGTTAGTTGATATTATTGATCCATATACTCTATAAGTGTTTATATGTCCGTTAGTTCCAGACATTCTTGGTTGATTGACTCGGTATTTGAATCTTGATACATCGCTGTGTACATATCTAAATGGGAGTACACATTATGCTGCGTGTGACATTTGAGTTGGACATGAAGTGTTTCAATTCACCTTAAACTGGATTCTAGTTTCTGAATTTGAGTATCGGCATTTGTAAACCATATTCATATATGACAAAGGAATACATCTTTGTCGCCCTTTGAAGATATATAAAACACATAGAATGATTTATAAAGATTCATATAGGAATACAAAATGGATTCAATTTAGTTGCTGTGGTAAACGTGGATGCTTATTGTCCCAAAATTCAAAGAAACAGCAAATGTCCACTCCCACATCGGCCGCCCAAGCCAAGTGTTTGGGAGATGGAAATTACTGCTCACCCATTACACGGACAATCCATCGCCCGATTTACAATCGCTTCTAAATAGGTAGGTTAGTAACTTCAATTAGACGTGACACGATCGCTCGAGCCCATTCCGACACGGTAAGCGCCAAACATGGGCGCAAAACTCATTTGATTCAAGCTCATCCAAAAGACCTCTGCTTCTCCTCCATTCCCATTCATACACGGCGGCGGCAAAAACAAACTCTCTTCGTCCAAATAGATGTAGGCTAATATTTCAAATAGGGGCAGATGTGTAACTTCCATCGACGTGACAACCGCCTTACCTGTCAGCCCTGTTCATACACTGTGGGCGCCAAC